>CAAKHD010032191.1:137822-170524 GCA_901007705.1 Fistularia tabacaria | reverse complement strand
CACACACAAAAAATACATATATTTAATTCAATTAAAATGCAAAAAAAGTCTCTTTTTTCAGCAATGGAACAAACACAAAATGATTGACAGGCAGGCTATGTGTGAGTGTGTGTGTGTGTCCGTGTGTGTGTGTGTGTGTGTGTGTATGTGTGTGTGTGTGTGTGTGTGTGTGTGTGTGTGTAGAGTCTCCCGCCGCAGTCGACAAACTGGCGTCAAACACAAAGTGCCTCTGATACGAATGCAAACAGGCTTTGCATTGAAGAAGGCTGAAAGCTGTGCAGCGTCTCACACAGGCACCGCGGGGCGCCGGGTGCGTTGGTGGAACACAAATTTGACGAGCCGGTTGTTTCGTTTTTCTGACACCACCAGATGAAATTAATTGGAAAAGCAGTTTCCGACCGGGTACTTGTGAAGCACAAATGATTTCGCTTCAGCTGACAAAGTTGTGGCGTTTTGAAGTATCGACAGAACCATAAACGGTCTGACTTTTTGCGGCGTTCTGCATTTCCTATATGAAACGGGGCGTTATAAGACAATAATAAGGCTGCAATAAACATCATCAGCTCGGCTACGCTGGTAACGTTTAACTGGAAAATCCACCAGAGATACACCATAAAGATATATTCAGTCAGTAATGGAGACCGTAGAGGTTTGATTTATTTAATAAATTTGCTCATGGACACGCTGACCTCCACCATTACAGTTTAAAGTACAGCAATTATGAGCCGGATGAGCTACATTACACATCCCACCAGAGAAATGTGAAACACACCATAAAAGGGGAATAAAATTAATCATGGGTCAGCATTCCCACCCCACAGCAACAAGGTCCCTGGTTGGATTCCGACGGGGGGCCTTTCTGTGTGGAGTCTCCATCCTCCCTTTGGGACAAAGAAGGCTTCCGGTTTCCTCACACCGTTCAAACACACGCAGCAGGTTAATGGAGAACCTCAATCGGCAGTGAATGAAAGAGGGAGCTGGTCTATCTCTATGAATTGGGAATGACAAAGTGAATGGTGGATGTCTATAGGGTGCTCCACTTGTACAAATGTAGTTTATTTACAGATGTCGGAGTCACTTCACTTATTTTTCACTTTATTTTTTATCTTATTTTTATTTTATTTTATTGCACTTTGACTCTATATATTCATTTTTATTTTATATATTCATAGATGTTGGTTATCTGCTTTTTTTTAGGTTGCTAGGCTACCCCTTGTGCTACCCCTTGTGCACTCAGAAAAAGTTTTCTGATTCTGATTCTGATTCTACATGACGTGAATGAGAGAGTGAATGGTTGTTTATCTCTATGGTTCCTTGCAGGCGACTGGTGAGCCCCGCCTTTCGCCAAATGACAGCTGCGATAGGCTCTAGCATCGCAAGTGAAAGGTAAGCGGTTGACAATGAACAAATGAATGGATTAATGGATGAATGAATGAGTGAATGAATTACGCTCAGGCACGTCTTTGTCCCTGGTGGTTCAAGAGGGTAAAATTCACATAAATGACTTGATGCTCATCTGGGGGAAGAACTGAGAGGGAACTGAAGTAAACATGGAAGCCTCAATAACCTGAAGGCTTCGAGTCCCTTGGTAGATTTTAAGCAAACGAGAAGGTTATGTGTGTGTGTGTGTGTGTGTGTGTGTGTGTGTTTTGCGTGTTCATATTCATGAGCCGTTTGCTGAATTTCTAATTGTCAAATCGTGTCAGCTCAGATAGAACTTCAACACTGCAGCAGCACCAACGCGGGCGAAAAGGAACACGGCAATTAAAAATATGATCGGAGTGATCAAATCTATGACTCACATCTAATCATTAAGAACACGTGATTGATTTTTCTCTTTTTGAATGCCTAATTGAATCTTCTTGTCATCTTCACCGGTGACCCCGTGGAGCTCGGCGAACTTGAGAAGGGGTTCGGTTAAAACTCTGTTCCTCAAACGCAGCCCTTCCATTAATATCTTTTACCCTCTATCGACGGCGTGGTTGTATCTGGGGCGGGGGGGGGGGGGGGTCAGGATAAGACGACGAGGCGATTAGACTGAGGACAGGATAAAAATGGTGAAGGTCTCTCCCCACCCGTTGGCGACATGTGCCGGGGATTACCAGAGCACACACGCGGCCTCCTCATCGGTGAATCCCTAAATCAGCAACCTGGCGTTCGTACTCGGGGTAACCTTGACGGCAGCGCGTTGTTTCCGTAGCAATAACACCCTTTTCACATATATTTTCCGTACGCCTTCTTTTGTCTTCTTAGGGATAACATTGCTGAGGCGCCTATATCTTAGATATTGTAATTGGAGCAAGGCTGAGATATTTATACATTACAATTCATTGTACAAGTTAGAATAAACTGTCGCCGCCGAACTACCGTTTTATTTCTTGTAACAATTGCTTAAAGGCCACGACCCCCCCCAGGATACGACTCCATTCTTTACGGGAGCAATTAAGTAAGCTAGGGCCCAATTAGGATGTCAATACTCACGCGCCTGCAGGAAGAGTCCAGTGACTTTTACGGTGCTCATTTCCAGCTTAATATCTCCTCACAGAACACGCGCCTCTCCTTCGCTGTCAGGCTACAAACCGCACATGCACGGTGCGTACACAGAAACACACCCGTGTCTGCTCTGGTCGGTCGTCCGTGACGATCTAGGCCGATTTAGAAAAAGGTCACTTCTGTAGCGCTTTCACACCTTGCGGTTCCAAAGCCGCGTTCATACATTCAACGCACCTGTGGTGAGAGAGCGGCCACGCCGGGAATCGAACCGGCAACCTTCAGACTGGATGGACGCTCTCCTGACCTTTGAGATGTCCGAGGTGTTCGTGTATTACAGGCCGCCGACCGTACAGTACTGTTTTTTTTGCATAACAACGTCTCGGGTCTCGTTCCGCAGACGTGAATCCATCCCTACTTCTGAGAGCGCCGGCAGATCGCGATTTGTTTTGCGGCTCGGCAGATCCCTGCGTCCCGGCTGGATCTTAATTCACATTAAAATCATCGCTTTGATGGAACAACCCAAAAGGGAGCCTTGAATAGAGAATAAGAAAATGAACGTTACTATTTCCGCCGCAGGTGGTGACCAAAAGAACCAGATCACTGATACGAGCGTCCGAGGGGTGTCCAGGTTCTCCCTCAGAGAACTCAGGGAACCTGGCCATCCTGGAGGGGCTCATCGTAACCATGGACTTTCCAACGGGTTGAAGTGTTTTTTATTTTCTCCCTGCACTGCTTCACTTCCGTGAAAACCCCCGCGGTTAGCTAACTAACTAGCTATTTTTCTCGTTTCTCGCTGGTTTTTATTGTAAATTCCAAGCCGGTTGGTTGCCGCAACAGTTTTTAAAAATGGCACGCCACAGCCTGCAAGAGGTGTCTGGTAATGGGTATAGCTAATGAATTCGACCAATCACCACAAGTGCCTCCATCACACCGAAAAAAGACCCTGCCTCGGAGTAGGAGCTATAAAAGTTCTAGGAACTGAGGTCCACGGTTCCTTTGCTTGCCGGAAGATTCTAGGAACCGCAAAAAGTTCCAACAGTGCGAAAGAGGCTTATGTCTCTCGCCTGGCCAGTGAACGCATCGGGATTCCCCCGGAGGAGCTGGACAAGCTGCTTGAGAAGAGGAAAGTCTGGCTCTCTCTGCTTAGGATGGATTGATAGAATTTTAACTCGAGGCTAAAAGGCTCCTGATTGACCTTGAAAGCTGCGAGTCTCCAATCACCTCCCAGTGGAAGGAGACGCTACCCTGGCATGTCCTCTGTCATCTTGCATCTCTCGAATAATGAGCCGCTTCGACCTCTCTGACACAGAAAGAGATGGGTTGGCTAGGGTTTTGTAAAAGAGGACATCGACCCCGCGATCTTGTCTGGGATGCAACCACATTTCCACAATTTGATATGAAAGGGAATCTAAACGGGATCAAGTGTAGCGTGAAAAACTAATAAAATTTAAAAAACCTGCACCCCGTCACAGCTGCGTTTCTGGTAATCCATTCCCCGCGGAGCATATTAGAGCTCATACATCCGGGGGAGAGCTCCCTCAGTCCACGGCTATGCAGCTCTCTTCTTCTCGGGATTGTGTTAAGGAAATAATAATAATTTGAAAACAAATGGCATCAACAACGAGTATTGGCCTCAAATGCGAATCCCTGCGGTGTCGGTGACTCAGAATGCGGAGAAAGTCAAATCAGCTCTTTTGACAGAAATTAGAAAAACGAATAAACAGAGGGAACGCCACAGCTTCCTGAGAGGATCAATAAATTCACCTGTCACTCTTGCGAATCACCGCTGTGACAAATTTGAAGCAAAGTACCGTGATACGTCTTCCATAGTGTGTCGGGCAAGCATGGGGGGGTCGGAATCTATCTCAGCTGTCATTGGCGAGAGGCTGGGCTCACCCCGGAGCGGTCGCCAGTCGATCAAAGGGCCACATATAGAAACATACAACCATTCACCCTTTCATTCACACGTCTGCGGGGTCTCCAATGAGCTGCCTGCATACTGTCAGCAGTGAGCCCTTTGTCCTTTGGGGTCCAAAATGAATAAAGACTCCAAAGCTTTTAGCTATGAAAACTGAGGCACAAATCACTTCTCGGCTCTGCGGGCACTGCGCTGCCAGCGCTGATGAAAAAAGAAAGTGTAAAGATCAGCCAGAAACCAGAAGGCCTGCGCCGTACGCCTTCACCAAGATTTGTGGATGGGAGGCAGCAAAGTTAAGTGTGGTCCTGTTGGGAATGAAAATGTAAACAACAGGCCACAGGTTTTGAAGCGTCGGTTCTTTGTCAAAACCTTTTTCCGGTGCCAGAGTGCTTCGCCGCAGGCCACGCCCACTCATCCGAACCCCTTTCTCCCGGAACCTGACGCTCTGGGGGCGGACATCTTCTCTTTTTTCGAGAAAAGACTTAAAACCTTCCCTACGGAGAATGCTTAAGAGTTCGGGTTAGGATAGTCTCCAGTTATGCTAACTCTGCTTAGTTATGCTAAGGATATATCCATGATGCACATCTCTCATTCCTCCCATGCTTCCTATCCTGTCTGCGCTCTCGTCCCTTCATCAGTGCACAATGGTCACCACGTACCTTCTCTCGAGTCCCTGGGCTCTCTCATTTTGCAGGTTCCCAGGAGGCGTGGCTTGATCTACCGCTCCCACCATTGTTAATCCTTTTATGAATATCAAAGCTATCATTGCATCATTTTAGCTGTTACCTTGTATCTGTCAGTGTGATTGGTATTATTAGCACGAGATCATTTGTGCCTGTCCCTCCTAAGGCTCAACCCCCACACCCCTTCCTTCTCTGCCTCTATTTTACCCAATCGGTCGAGACGAAAGGCCGCCCACATTGAGCTGGGATCTGTGTTGACGCCGGCCTACACATGAGAGACAACAAGCTACGATATAGTTTACAGCTATCGTGATTATTCTTCATGTCCTTTTTCAGCTGTGATGCAGTAGGGGCCGTCCGTCCATCCGTCGCTCACGTCACTGTGCTTAGGCTTCAAACCTAGCGGCCATTAATGTCAACAAACTAAGAAGTTTATTTCGGTTGGATCATTTCACCGCACCGGTGTTGGGAGGTAGCGCGGTTCACCTGCAGAAACACACACACACACACACACGCACACACACACACACACAC
Organism: Fistularia tabacaria; assembly: GCA_901007705.1. Taxonomy (NCBI): domain Eukaryota; kingdom Metazoa; phylum Chordata; class Actinopteri; order Syngnathiformes; family Fistulariidae; genus Fistularia; species Fistularia tabacaria. The sequence goes on along the minus strand of CAAKHD010032191.1, from coordinate 164,896 downwards.
ACACACACACACACACACACACACACACACACACACACACACACACACAGACACAAACACATACAAACACACACACACGCTGCGCCGGAATTTATGAAGCACATCGCTAATAGCAAGTAGTGACAAGACAGAAAAAGCTTGTTAAGCTAGAGGTCTGTTTACCCGTCATCCAATCATGTGCACAGCTTGTTTGGGAACAAATTTATCGCGCATATTTATTAAACAACTCCAGCGATCCCCCGCGGCTGACCAATATGTGCTTGTGTGTGTGTGTGTGTGTGTGTGTGTGTGTATGTGTGTGTGTGTGTGTGTGTATTACTCTGAAGGAAGAGAGGCTACATCTGCTTTTCCACACGGGCTGCGGCGCTCTGACTTCATTTGTGATTTCCACGTCGTGATCGGCTGGCAGGCCGGGTCAGGGAATAATAGTCACACACACAAAATTGTAAACATAACAGAATCAGGAGAAACACGATTAAACTTTTTTGGCTCCGCAAAAAGTTTGAATGCAGACAGGATAGCGTTTGTATTCAAATGACTGATTTGTAGTGAACGGGGAAGGGGTTTTATTAATTAATGAAGGGAAATAAGATAACCGACCGTTACATCGGGATTTTGTTTCAGTCGGCCCGGGCAGAATGTACTGTATGTCTGCGTTACTCGACGGCCATGTCGACTTCGTTATCACTAATGGTCCGACGGAGACTAGGCGCTGCCAGAAGGAAAGATATTATTATCTCTTTTCCGGCACGCAACGCCTCACAAAGGGGATATTAAGGGAAGTCTTGCAGACATTCCTTCGACACCACAGACACCCCTTGGCTAAGAATCTCCCCGAAGGATGGAGGCCTTGCCAAGACCAACCGGCCGGTTCGAAGCCTCTTGACGTCACCAACCTGATCGGCCGATCCGCTCCGGAGTCCAGTTTTAGGAGATGACCTCGCGGGTCGAGCCACAATTACAACCCAGTGTCTATTTCCTGACGGTGACTGCGACCAATTAATGTGTTTACTCGGTCCGAGTCCGCCGACGTAGCGTGTCCTGACGGAAGAGGGCTGGGAAATTCCCTCGTTAGGATACATCAGAAGCTGGCATGTCACGCTGACATTTTCCTTTTGAGAGCGGGTAGGCGGCTTTGCACCCCCCTACCCGCTTTGTTATTCCCAGGGGTGGGGGAAGTTGGTATGCGGTGGCAGAATTTAGAACGGTCATGTTTACCCGCGGTAGCCCTTTTTTCGTCTCAAACCCCTTTGTTCGTTTCTCCTCATTAGACCTCGGAACGGCGGGCGCCCTTCAGAGGGGCACAAAGCCCTTCCATGTGATTATTCATTCTCTGGGAGGAGGATTCTCTCCCACGTATCCGACGTCATTATCGTTGAAAAAAGGCGACGCGAATAGCTGCGATACTTCCAAGGAGAGACGCGGTCGCGAGGCCGTACCGAAGCATCGCCGGACATTTCGCTAATGCAAAGCACTTGTGACTTCCAGCATTGGGCCCCTGAAAAGGGCGGGGGGGGGTGTTGCGATTCCATTAAATTCAGACATCAGGGTTGCTGCTTCACAGCCTCCCACCAGTACCTTGGCGAGCAGGAGCAGAGAAACAATACCGTTTATTGATTCATATTGGTGGCATTATTTGTCCTTTATGAAGGGGTTTCTGAGAAAAGCGCTCCTCGCCGAAAGATACAAATCTGAGATATTTCACAGCGATAAACCAGCTTGCAGAAATAGGGGCCCAGGGTTGTGGAAAACCGCCGCGCGTTCATCCATCACTCGGGACATCAATCTTTGCGGGACCAATCGACCGACTCCAAATGTATCAACGCTGACTTGCCATCGCATTTGATTTCGCCACGGGGCTCAACGTGTGTGCCAGAAATGGCTGAAAAGAGTAACAACTGCTACCTCAGAGCTTGAGTCTTTATTTGCTTTCGAGCAGCAGTATTTTCTGTATCCAAAACAGCTCGCTAGGTTGATTTCAGCTGAGCAGTCTTGTGGAAAAGTGTGTAAAAGGAGCTTTACGGAGGGATAGTGTTCATGCGTTACTGTGAAATAGATTATTAAATTTAACTTTATCGGACAGTCAATTTAATATCTAAATAGATTATAACAGAACATCCTAATTTCGATTCCGACAGGGGCCCCGTCTCATTGCTCTCCCTGTGTCCGCATGGGTTTCTTCGGGTTCTCCAGTTCCGTCCCACAGTCCAAAAACATGCAGGAGGATCGCTGGGGACTAAATCGCCCAGATGTGTGACTGGTTTATATCTCTCTATGATGTGTGAATGAAGGAGTGAATGGTTCAATGTCTCTAAATGAGGAATGAATGAAAGGGTGAATAGTTGTTTGTCTCTATACGTGTGATCAGCTGGCAACCGCTCCACAGTGAACCCCGACTCACCCCCATTGGCCCAATGACCTGAAATGCAGGAAAAGCTGCATCGTTAATGAATGATTGAATGAATGAATACATAATAATTGGCCGGTTGAAGGATTCATTTCCGGTTTTCTCCCTCATCTCCTGCAAGGAAGTGTGTTTAATTTCTAAGTTGAGTCCTAGCTGAAGGAAATTTCAAACCATTCGACAAAAAACGCCACTGGAGAAACATTGGAGGCGGCGAAGCAGCCAGTTCGCTTGCATCTAATGAACGCCAGCTAGATTTCGAGGTCATTCCGGCGTTCACCTTTTCATCTCCCTCACTTTGTGTTTGTCGGCTTTCGAGCAATCGAATCCCCTCAAAGTGTTCGCCTGAAAATACACCCCTCCGTGTGGACATGTTTCCATTGAATAGAGAAAGATCTTAGGCTACGTGAAGTCTTTTTTCTTTATTTAAATGCTGCCTTTCATATTTCGCAAAGAAGTAGTAGCCGAATCTTTAAAACTCCTGTCAAATTTGGCTTCTTCCTGCTCACAGCGTGTCTCTGCGCTACATTAATGAAGTCTACACGGATTTGGATTTATTTTATCTTCTGTTTTGATCACGGCCTCTGATGATCAGTGGAATACATACATATATATATCAATTATTCACCGAGGGCCTCCTCATTTTTCTTTTCCTGGCGAAGCTTTGAATGAGACACAGGTCACTTAACAACCGAAGCCATTGTCAGAGCCTCATTGCTTCCGGCTCCCTGCAGCTCATGCCGAAAGTCTTGTTGTCATGACGCCAAAAAAATGTATTTCATTCTCCCTCTCTGTGAACTTGGGCCTGAAATATAATCTCGTGCATTTACTACCGCTACGTTGGAATCCAACTTTTGATTTTATGTAGATTATGTATAAATGAAGTTCTCTTTTGAACAATTAGAGTGCATCTATTGCTATGTCATACTACGTCTACTGCAAATTCAGTCCATTGAACTGACTTGGTTTGAGATATAAGCAGAACTGTACGTTTCTTATAGCACCCCCTGTGGTGAAAGCCTCTCACACGTAATCTGATGTCTTCCATGTGATGTCATAAACTTGCTTACCGTCTTCCTCAACGTCGGATACTGAACTTCCAAATCCCATAGGCCGTTGGCCGTCCTGTTAATGGACCCAATTAGCCGATAAGCTCTACGTTAAGCCAATTGGCCAAGTGCAAGTCCTCCAAAGAACAAACCTGTGGCGGTTGTCAAGGTACGTCTGCTGTGTACCACATCGTGTGCCATCTTTCTTTTAGAGATTGAAAAGCTCCGGTATAAAGTATCGGGAGAAAAAAAAATGTTAATTCTTTACACCTCCAAAGAGGTTCAAGAAAAGAATGCTAACATGCTAGCTGTTTTGCCACCTGCCAGCCACTTTTACCGGTTTTAAATCTACGGTGAAGATTTTTACAGAAAATAAATAACAAGATAAGGAAAAATCCTGATATTATAAGTAGATTTCCTCCCAATAAGCAGTCAACCAATGACATTTGTGGGGAATTTTGAAACGCAGAGGCAGAAACGAAGGCCAAAACAGAGAATTTCAAAAAACCCTTTCGAATCAGAACACACCAACACGCTGCTCATTCCTGAGAACTAAATATAGTCATGGGTTTGCAGCAGAAACTTTGCGCAAGTGGGATTTCAGATGGTAGAAAGTCGCCCCTTAACGCCCCATCATCTGAAATCAGGGACTGTCTCGCCGACAATGAATGAAATTAATTCAAGGTGCCGTTGATAGAAATCTTGTGTTTATTAACTACTTCTGAGGTCAAATTAAAAGGCTCATTGCCACCGCTTCCAGTATTCTTGCCCCGTCAGACCCCATTTAAAAGGCCGAGGAAACAGGACTCGTCAAACAAAGTGCGGGGGAGGGGCTCCACACTTCTCCATATTCATGGTTGTCCGGTTAAAAGCAGACACAGGTCAATTCAATTCGGAGCCATCCATCATTTTTACTCTTTCAAAGGTCAAATTTCAAGCATTTAACCCTTCTGCATCCTCGATCCGTCATAAATGTAAATCAAATGACAGCATGTGCCATTAATTTTGGGACTGTCCAGCGGTTTACTCGCACTGCATCACCTTCCTTCCGGACAGAGCATCTTGTAGCCACTCTAAGCTAATCCGTTTGTTTATTTCGATGCACTCATAGGTTGTGTTCAATATTCATTTCTTATTTACGTCTCTGAGTGGCAATTGAAATTCAGAGGTGGATGAAAGGTCCTCCTACGAGGGTTTCTGTTCCCGCCGTGTTGAGATGATGTTCATTATAATCAAGGTCATGATTATTTAATAATTACGTAATAATTATGAGAAGTCATTCCACCCCGTCGACACTGTGTGACTACACGTCAGTTCACTCCATATGTTCCTCCTTCATAAATGAAGATGTTAAATTAGAATCCGAAGCCCCCCTCCCGTCGGTCTAAATTAACGCCGACATTTCATGAATAGTTCAGTGTTTGTTTTGACCCCAAGTTTTGATTCTATCTGGTTTCCTGTCATGCAGGTAACAGGAGGCACTGCCCTGTCAAGAGAAAACATCTAGCGAGGGTTGACACCGGATCCCCTGTCCTCTCCCCCCACTGCAGGAGTCAGACAGCCTAAAAGCCCTGGTGATACCTGACACCTTCTGAATACTTCATGATGGAGAAGAGGAGGCGGGGTGGACGCACTGAGTGCGCATGAATTAGCAGGGAAGTGCACGCTTTACGAGAACAATCGGAGGACACGATCGCAACAGCGTTGTGGCCGGAAAGCGGACGAGACAGAGTCGAACCGCCGCCACAGTAGAAATGGCCTGGCGGGGTGTGTCACGCTCCAGTTCTTAAGATTCGATAACTGCCTGCTCTCGGCGCCTGCCAGTGAAACCAAACATCTCCACAAAGACATCAGTCAAGATTTATAAAAACCCTCTTCTGTCCGGAGGAGGGGAAACGAAGCATTCGGCGCTCTGAGAGCCGCCGGCTGAGGACTTCGACCACCGGCCAACAATGGCATTATGCCGCTGTCAAATCCAGGAATCCACAAAACACGAGAATCTATTTCGTTGTTGTTCGAAGTACATGTTTTCCATTGCATTGACTCAAACAGGGCTCTCCGTTTCCATTTCAAAAAAGAGATGATTGAATTCCGGGGGAAAAAAAACAACAAAAAAACAATGTTATCTCCGGACAAAAGCAAACCGTTTACCGCTCCTCATCAATCCAAAATAAGCACCTGCCGCCTCTTTGCTCACACCTTCGTCGGAAATCTATCGGATTTTCACACGGTCGCCCAACTATGTGAGCGAAAAAAGAACGCAAGGATACAGCAGCGTCTGTTTCACACTTCACAATGGATGTTTGACATCCAGTCTGGGCACTTAATATTATTTACACTGGCTTTACCTGCAGACTAAACATCCTGGCATCTGCCGCACTTGGCTTTCAAACCTGCCGCTGTCCTTCAGATACTGAAGAGACATTTAATGAGTCCTCGGCCTTCTCTCATCCCCCTCTCTCTCTTTTGCTTTTCTTACGTTCCTGCAGAAATGAGCGTTACGTCCAATAAACCTGAGTCTGCGGAAAGGGACGCCTCGGATTTCGGGACAGGGATTTGTTGACTTCTGAAATTAAAAGTGACATGCGTGAAGCTGTGGAAATGACAATATTTGCATTCTGAGTGTGTGTGTGTGTGTGTAAAAGGGATTGTTTGCCGAGGCGCGACAGCATGGCGGTTTCCAATCCAGGCTTCACCTCCTTCTCCGTTTTTTTGTATCTCCTGCTTTTGCGACAAAAGGCGCAGACATCAATAAATCCAGTGGTGCAGTGATCGACTGGAGAAAACAACATCTTCGGTTGGAGAGAACAAATGCAGGCAACGTCAGTGTGACGGCTAACCGCTGATTTGTTTTGGGATCCGGGGAAACATGGCAAATACAAAATGTTCACCGATTTCAGAAGTTCGGAAGCGCTGTTGTGGTCTGCGGTCTCTCTCTCGGCTGACTTCAAAATACAATTACGACAAAATGTTTGCTGGATGATAAAGCAGACACGGCACATATTGGAAACATTCATTCATGCATTCATTCATTCATTCATTCATTATATATACCGCTTAACACTTAACTAAGTCAGGGTCGTGGGGATGCTGGAGCCTATTCAGGCTGACATTGGTCGAGATTTGGGGACCACCCTGGATCGATCACAGGGCCTCATATAGAGACATACAACCATTCACTCTCATCATGCGTCACATAGAACTAGGAGGTTGTGGTTCAGTTGGCAGAGCAGCAAGCCCTTCAATTGTAAGGGGAGCGGCTCGATCTCTGGCTCTTCCTGTCTGCATGCTGAAGTGCTCTCGGGCAAAGACAACAAACCCAAGTTGCCCCCGATGGCCTGGTTAGCGCCTTGCCACACAAGGAGCCTTGACTGAGTTTGTGTGTGAATGGATTACACGTTGTAACTCCCGAGCTTGCATCACATACCGACGAATTGAAGCCCCCCTTTCTCTGCATTTCTCGACGCACCAGGAGAAGCATCTATTTCCCGCTGTAGCATCAGTTGACGAACACGATTTCTTATTTAGAACAGAAAGATGTGGAAAACACGAACTGCTTTTACTTCTGTTCGGTTTAGATATAGATACTGATGTTGAGTTAGATATAGTGCTCCATGGTTCTTCGAAAAATCAGAGAAATGGGTTAAAATGCGTCGGTATGTGACGCTAAGGGAAAATTCTCCATTCATCACGCGGTTGACGCATTGGCATGAGAACAGTTTTGAATGGACGAATGCTTTCTCGTGTAAAGGACTTTGAAACTGGATGATGGGAAAGCGCTACCCAAGTTGAGACCATTTACCATTTACATTCACAAGTCATCCAGAGACATACAATCACTGAGCATCTCAATTACATGTCTGGCTAATTGAGGGTCTCCACGAACCTCTTGCATGTTTTTGGACCGGAAAACCCGGAAGAAACCCACGCACACACGGAGAGAACAAGGACTTTCTTGCTGTGAGGCGGATGCCCTGAACACTGTGCCACAGCGCCTCCTTCATGAAAAATATCTTTTGTATAATATGTAAAATATCAATATTCAAAATATTCCAAAACACAAGGCGGGCGGACAAATGGCGGGATTTGCCATCTCAGCCAAGTCGAATACAAATCACAGCTCAAAGGCGGGTGTGACGCAGACCGTCCACCTGCGAGAGACAGCCTGGAAAAACAGCCTAAGGTCGAGCCCATTGTCAAACCGGCCGGCTGACTCTCTGGTGGATTTCACATTGCCCGTCTGGGTTAAATAAACAAGCCCAATGGCAGTAATGAGGTTCATCCAGAGTCTTGCGGGGACGAGGCGCCTGTGGTAAACAAACAAAAGCAAAGGGAAACATCCCATGTTTCTGAGGCTGACGCTGCACATCCCAGCTCACCAATTTAAGAAAAGAAGACAAACAAAGAAACAACTAGGATCAGAATAACTGTCAGATATATTGTTTTACCTTGACCAGCTCTAGGTATGGAAATCATAAATCTGAAAATGTGCCTTCGACCGCAGCACGGCAGGAGCCTATCAAGAGTCAACATTTCCACTATTTCAGTTTCGATGAATCACATCCACAAGCAAAAGCCCTCTCGTTAATGATAGAGTTAGGGTTAGGGAGGGAAATGTCGCGGCATCAAAACAGGAAGTCATTGACTAGAGGATTTAGGACGGAACAAAGCGGTGAATCTGATCCGCTGGCGTCGCAAACAAAATGCAGCTTCCTTTCATTCAGCGCTATTTTCAAAGTCGGGTCCGATTACAAGCCCGTGTGACGAGGAGGAAGGGCGCCGCTCGTCTTTGTCTTTGCAGTATCTACGTCACGCGTCTCGCTCTGTTTGTGTATCCCAAAGACCCATCCAGGCAGAAAGGGTACGAAGGGCTGAGCGGCCAGCAGCTTACCCACAGCAATGCTGATTCCTCGAGGAGATTAGAAAAGAACATTTCTCGAACAGGTCGTAAAATGCGTTTTAAGGGCGATCGGTATACTCAGCCAGCCCACCCGTGTGGGGCCAGCCTGTGGATCAATCCTCGTATCACAAGACAAGATCATCCTTCGGAACCGTCAGAAATCCAGCGAATGATATTTTGCATTTGAAAAAATCGACGCAGGGTTTCCACCATTAGACATTGTTAATAACGGCTGCACATTTTGTCCGAGGTCGCGGTTTTCTGTCAGTTGTGGTCGAACCTGCCGCCTCATGCCTGCCTTTTCTACTGCGATAAAAGTTTTAGGCAAAATCTACCTGAGAACTTAATCTGATGAAATAAAGCGATCTTGTCAATGTTTTCCTTTGGGAACAAAATCTGCGGCTGAGAAAGTAATAAGTGTAAATAAATGGCTTTTTGCAGTTGTGGCTCGGGTATCTTGATAACACCGCATTCTGGGTGCGACGGAATCAGATCCCCGATGGGATTGGGAGTCCAAAGACAAAATCGAGACGGGATTGTTTCAATTTAACTGCAAATGCGGAGCTGCTAAAAAGTTAGATAATCAATAGCCGTTTTCTAACAGAAAAGTTCCAAAAACACAGTTCTAAGAGCTGTCCGGCCTGAATTTGGTTCTAGGAACTCCCCTCCTCACGGGGAACATTTGAGTTTTGCGTTCCCGCAGGCGGCAAGGGACCACGGTGAGATCCCAAGCATCTGCGATGTCTACCTTGAGTGCAACACTCCAAAACTTAAAGACGAGGAAGACGGCATGAACAGCATGGAGAGCAAAGCTGCCACAGCATTCATGTTCTACGTGGCGGGAATAGTAATCATAGACTATCAGATGGTTTGCAGTGTTTTTATTCTATTCGCTTCGCTGTGTGGAAATCCCTGCTGTGAGCTAACTCTCATTTTGGTTAAAATAGTTTTGTTCTGGACAGCGACCCCCGGAAACTCCTCTGTGCCGTGGCGGGCCAGGAGAGCTTGGACCTCTTTGGTTCCGTCCATTTTGTCACGAGTCGCAAGAAAACAGCTGACCACAATTGTTTTCAAAAATGGCCTGCCGCTGTCTGCTCAAAGTATCCGGCAATGGGCTTGGCTTCGGAGTTCTACCAATCACCGAGCACCTAAGTCACATGAGTGCCTATGGAAGTGTGAAATACCCTGTCTCAGAGTAGGGGCTAAAACGGTTCTTTGGTCCCTGGTTCCTATGCTGACCGAGTACACAGAAAAACGAATGTTCCTGAAAAGGTTCTTGGAACAACAAAAAGTCCCAACGGTGCGAAAGCGGCTTATGTAAACCAGCTATGAGCCTGCGTGAGGTTTTGCGGCTCTCCGCTGTCTGCACAGACCGTGCACGAGATCAGAGCTCGAGTGTGATCGCTCGCCTACGACTCGGGACTCAAACGGGGACGGTATTCATACGCACACACACCGTTTGCGGGTTAATCGGCGGGTTAACGTACCCCCCGGGAGGCAGCGACGGCGGGTTCACGTCTTAATCCCGCGGCTGCTGACGCTGAGAAACGGCCAGATATCACATCAATCGAAAGAAAAAAGAAATGAAGGTGAAGCAGTGCTGTGATCAAAAGCGGCGTGTTACGTTTTGAACATGACTTTTTCGAGAAGTTTTATTTTAAGTTCTGTCCCCGGTAGAGTTCGAGCTGCTTCTCCTGTTACAAAGAAAAACAGATAATTAGCTCAAAACTTTGCAGCGCGTTGCAAAATGTGAAACGGGCTGGTCCTTATCACCGCATAGCAGATGCCACACAAACGTGCAAAACCGAGTAGTGTGGCAACTCAGGCCAAGCGGACTTAAAGGCGTCTGGCTGGCTGCTGGCGGCGGTTGGTGTCCTCTACACCTAACTTACAAAGAAACACCTGACAGCGCAACCCCTATCATGCTTTGACAGAAAAGTTTCCCGAAAGTCCAATCTTGCAAATTCATTTGGCATAAAGGAGCGGTTCAACATTTGACACACTGCGCACACTTCTGGCAATATAACAGAAAAACAGGGGTAAAAGACTCACAGCCGCCCTTCAGAGGACTACAGATGGTGGCAGGAGGTTGTGTAAAGAAATCATGGGCGGAGCCGTGACGCATCAACTGCCGTTATCGTCTCCGTACAAGCCTGGGGAGACTTTCCCGTGCAAATACAAATCAAGTTCTAAGTTGCATCTTTCGGGAGATGCCTGCCTGGACCGGGTCCATTTTAATGCAAAGTATTCGCATTCTGGAAGCGTTTGTGAATTTTTGATGGCTCACACTCACACCAGGCAGACGCAGACAGGCTGGGGATGCTGGGCCGGTGCTTTAGGCATCAGCTGCTCCATTATAATACCAACGAAATCTGTTAGGTGCGCTTGTGGCATTGTTAACTTAGCAGTAGGGGGCACGAGAAATAACACAAATATCAGCGTTGGTTCAAATGAGATTTTGGACGATGGAATCTAAAACAATTTACGTGTGAACAACAAGAAAGACAGCACGTGGAAACAATGTTTCCCTTTGAGATGAACAATCTGAACAATTCGAATGAATATTTACTAGCAGCTGATTACGAAAAGTCACATCTGAACACGCAACAATGCGAAAAACCCTTCTCTTTCATTGGTGTCAAGGTTTTCCATGAGCGAACATTAACACTCTCATTCACGTCATATAGAGACTAGCAAACATGGAATATAATAAAATAGCCTTTTATTGTCATCGCGTTTCAAAAACACACCAAAATTGTAAGCCGTCTCGAGTCAACTAACATACTGTGAGATCAGGAGGAAGCCAAAGACAGGATACACTTTTAATTTTGCCATCTTTTACATCTTTTTTTTTCCTTCTTTCAGTCACTCTCTCATTAATATGTAGACGTCCATTCACCCTCTCATTCAGATATCTTGGCAATTTCCTCCAATGATCCACACAGGAAGGCCCTAATGTTGGAATCAAGCCGGGGACCGTCTCGCTGCGAGGCGGAAGCGCGAACGAACCATCGCACCGCCCCTCGTTTTCATCTTGTTCCCTTTAAGTCTCTTCTCCAGGATACCAGTGGCTATTCTCCTCTGCCACGATCATCTTCTGCGGCTCGACTACCAAGACGCTGATTAAAAGCCATGATCGCAGGCATTCCCCGACTGATGAGGTCAGGAAAGCCCCCTCCCCCTCGACCCCCGAGAAAAAAAACCCCTCACAGTTAGTCATGTCGCGGTGCTTTGGGTCGAGAAGGAGAGAGCAATCGGCTTTTAGTGAGCAGGCGTGTTCGCTTGGTAAATTACCACAGCTGTAAATATCTCATCAGTAAGGAAGGACTGACTGGAGGGTCTGGCTTTCACATGTTCATCTGTGTGACGTGCTGAAGACAAAGTTTTATTTTACCGACACAGGTGTGTCCACACTGAACGTATCCTGTGATCGAAGGCCCCCCGGCCACTTCTAACTCCTGTTTTTTTTTCACTTAAATACAAAATGCGGGCTCTTTGAAATGGGAGTAAATGTCACAGCTTGTCGTTAGCTGACGTCTATTTCAAGTGCGAGCACGCTGCACTGGAACATTCTCGAAATGCGGCGCTCTTCTACTGCAGAGTGTTTGCATCAATATAATCTGGCGTTTGTCTAACAGCCCAACATTGATGGAGTCACAAGTCAAATGACTCACTGTGAGATCACAAGGAAGCCGAAGTCCGGATACACTTTTAATTTTGCCACCTTTTACATCTTTTATCCCTCTGAAATGAACATTAATTTGTTAATTCATTCAGTAATCCATTGTCTGGCATGTTTTTCCGCACTGGATCCTAGCTCAGTGAGGCAGGAGTTCTGTCCCAGGACAGACAGAGATATACCGTACAACCATTCACCCTCTCATTCACATGTCATGTAGAGACATACAACCATTCACTCCTGCATTCACAATGTCATAAAGACACATACCGGTCACTCACTCGCTCAGATGCCTGGGAAATTGAGGGTCTCCCTTTAAGTCTACTGTGTTTTTGGACTGTGGGAGGAGACCGGAGAACGCAGAGGGAACCCACACAAACAAGGAAAGAACATGGAGACTCCACACTGGAAGGTCCCCTGTCAGAATCCAACCAGGGACCTTCTTGCTGAGAGGCGGAAGCGCTAACCACTGCGCCATTGTGCCACCCAGTGAAATTAACAATTAATATAACGTGAATCCAGTATCTGGTTGTAGATACAGACAGATACAAGGGGTGTGTACATATTCAAATGTTAATATATATAATATATATTATATTATATATTTCTCATAAATTCACCAGTTCTAGCGTATTCATAAGGGTCATTTTCATATGATTGTATAGATCGTTTTAGTTGATTCATTCACTTTGTCATTTTAAATACTTCACTTGTCACAGTGTTAGTCACCAGCCATGCATCCCTGGATCAAATCTCCTCACCACTTGCACTAATCACTCTGTAGCAGGCAGGAAAAACATGCAAAACAAATAGGAGCCCCGGTGAGTGTGAAGACAATCGGTTTCCTCCAGATTGCATCAGGCCGTCTGGGGAGCCGCGAGGTGGATGTCATGGTGAGGAAGGTGAGAGAAACAGGCAAATGCCTCGGTGGCGAAGATGAAGAATCACCACGGGTGCGCTCGCCAGTCCCTGTATGCCCGCACTTTGGATGTGATTCTCACAGTTATTGTGCGATGATGTGGTGCTATCAGGAAATTAAAACCTATAAAATGTATACATATATTTCGAAGCAGTATAATTTACAAATACAGTATTTGCCTGTATTGTACTCGCCTGAATATCACACTTTGTTTTCTTGCAGCCCCTGTGAATGGACAGTACATTACAACTGATGGCTGAGTTCAACAAAAGCATCACAATCTGGGCTAAAACCGCATCAGTCAATTCCTTGACAGCATTAATTCTTTAAGGCAGCAACTCCTCATAACATCACGGCCTACAGCCAAAACTGCGGAATGGTTGCCAGTCTGTGTACGTGGCTTTGCAACCGGTCCAGGGTGAAGCCCACCTCTTGGTCAATGACAGCTGGGCTAGGCTCCAGCCCACCCAACCCCCCAGACCTTGAGTGCAGGATAAGTGGTACAGATAGTGGACAAATAATGAATTAAGTAATTAATGCATGAATGCTTATTCTGTTAAATCCCGGGGATTAAAGAGTGTTTGGCGAACATGGGCAGCAGCAGTGCAGCGGACTTAATACCACATGCAGGTAATTAGGCAAGCCGGTCATGTGACTCTCTCAGTCTATGCAATTGCCCCGAAACGACATTAATCAGCAAAGACTAATTCAGAGGAAGCATCCTGGAAACACACACATGTGCAAACAACCCATTGCGTCTGGATCTGAGAAAATAAATTAAAAGTGCTGACTAAAGCTATTTGGTCTAACTATCTCGATGCACCCTCATTTGCATTTTGGCTGCTGTTGTGATAACGTGGCCCAGCTTTATACGATCATTTCAGCCCAATCTGCCCGTCAAATGCGCACTGTGAGGATTTCTCGTGATTTCCCTCCCGCAGCGCTCTTTTTTGTCCATAAGTTTTTGCAACCATTTGTTGACATGTCTGACTGACAGTGTTTGTTTTGCTCTCTTTATCTTCCACGACCAAGTAAATCACTTCATCTTGAAACTTTCTTAAGTAGCACCTTGACAACATCTTCATACAAATATGTAATAATCAAACAACCACCGGGTGCAAATGATCAAATACTTCAAATTTTACAAGTTAAGATAATAATCTTTTCATGAAGTGTCCTTTCTCTGGAAATGATGCCAGAATCTGACATTTCTTGACCTTTTAAATGTAATACATATAAAGATATATGTGTGTGTGTGTAAGAATATATTTTTGCCATACCAAAGCTCAAATATGCTTTAATACTTTTTCTTTTCTACTGAGATGAACAAGGACAGGTACATTGTCGAAGAACGTCGGTTTGGAAACTGCAGTGCTGTCAAACCGATTGGGGAAACTTCCAAGGTGTCTACAACTTCAAAATTACGGTATAAGTGAGTCGGCAAGAAAAAAAAAAAAAGTAAAATGATGGACATGTTGGTAAATGGTGTAGGACTGAGGCTGTTGGAGGTGAACGGAGCGAGCGGACGTCAGAAAAACCAACGTAGCACCAACCTCCAGCTCAGATATCCCAAAAATGCAGTTAGAAATCATTCTTTTACAAACGCCGCTCTGATACGAAGTCAAAAGAATGTAAAATGTGACGCAGACATTTTATTCAGATCCAACATCGTACTTTGTTCAACATCGAAAATATACGTTAAATCAGTTCGCTCTTATTCATTGCAAAAGCCAGTCTCGTCGCTTAACTTCTCTGTAATGGAAGAATTAGCGCTTAGTCTCATTCTAGGTCGGCATCTCCTGACCTAATCACCGATGCAAATAGGTCTGATTTCCTTCAGTATAATTCAGATTTGCAGGGATGATGAAACCAGCTGCAGATCAAACGCCATCCTCGACACAGTTGGCTAGATCTTGAACCAATCAGAGTGCAAAGGGTGCAAAGATTAAAAAAAACACAACAACCAAATGCCTTGCCTACAGGATGCATAGCACCCTTGATCTGGAAGAATCTAAACAGACAACACGCGCCCTACCGAATACAGCCAGGGCTTTACTGTTCAATTTTTCGCAGAAAATACACGAGTCAAACCTTGTTTTCACAAAAATGCCTCCAAGGGGGGCCGAAAGCGTCATAGATATTCCTCTCCCTAATCAACCGTTGACTGGTTCACAAATCAAACCAACCACCTGCGCATGACGACTGGCCGTTATCCAACGAAACAATAGAAATTGTCACTTGAGCTTCATCTGCGGTTTCCTGGCAACTCTTGATCTTCAACTTCCTACCACCTCCATGGAAGTATTTGTACTGCCAACGCCTCAGTTCAATTGTAGGCGTATTAGAATGCCATCAGAGGGTTCCATATCTCCAACATCATTCGAATGCGTGCGGCAGGTTGCGGAATAAATGCACGAGCCGTATCTTCATCCTTCTAAATACAGCGTTGTCTTCCGGAAAGCAGCGTGTCTCACGGCTGCTGTCGTCGTTCATTTTAGACGCAATCACGAGCGGGTTCAGACAATGAAGTGCTGCGTGTAAATAAAACAGATGTATATATCACCAACGCCTTCACTGTTTAGTGCCTGTCAAATTAAAACAATAGAAGACTTCCTGGGGGGAAATAAATCCATTCCAAACAGGCCGTAGTCTTTACAGATTACTGACCTGGCAGAGCCAAAGACAGAGAACCACATAATAAAGGCAGCTAAGCGATGCCAGCCGGGATCGGCGCGATGTAAATTAAATTCATATTCACGGTGAGTCGAAGACTCCACTGGTAAGTCGACAGAAATCCTTTGAAACAGAAAGCATAACAAAAAAATGTGATTGTCACCCTTTCCGCATCGGTGTTTCTAGATCAGAGGGACTGCGGCTCATCAGAGCGCCGCTGCATAGCAGATAACACGAATCCAGCTTTGTCAATATCACTGATGGATTAATAACAAGCGAAGGTAGGAAATGCGTAGTTGGATGGGAAGAATCTCACATGTAATTAGCTGGGATGAATATCAATTCACCGCTGTCTCGTTTCATGCCTCTGTAATCCATCTCCGCCCTCCGCCATTATAATGTCATATCGCTGTAGCAGCGGTCGCAGTGAACGGCAAATGATTGGGAAATGATACGCCGGGTTTAATGAAAACAGCGCCACTTTAAAAGTTACCACAACATACGTAAGTTAGCAGGAGGAGCTCAAGAGCCAAACATCGGCAAGTAAAAGAAGGAAACTGGTTTATGACGTCACGCACTCTTCTAAAATACCCCAAGAAAGGGCGATGCTCCTACTTGAATGTCTTGATAACAACATATGTCAGGATACATCGAAAGAAATGAGCGCAACTGTTTCTTTTTTTTCGCCTGATGATGCGATTTCGAATAAATGTAATAATCATTTCGGGTGGGATGGCGTTTCAGTGGTTAGCGCTTCCACCGCACAGCGTGAGGGTTTCCGGTTCGATTCCGACAGGGGGCCTTTCTGTGTGGCGTCACCGCGTTCTCCCCGTGTCTGCTTGGGTTTCCTCTGGGTTCTCCATCTTCCTCCCACAGTCCAAAAACATGCAGATGGTTCATTGGAGACCATAAAATGCCCAGATATGTGAATGAGAGAGTGAACGGTTGCGTTTCTAGATGGCGTGCAAATGCCAGAGTGAACGGTTGTGTTTTTCTACATGAATGTATATTTCCTTTACTTTTTCACCAATTCATCCCGACTTCTTGTTACAGAGGATTGCATTCAAACATTTCCATACCAACAGTGTAATCTTTTGGGAATGAGGTATACTCTATTACTTGCAGCCAGATTGTCACAATTTCCACCTCAAAGAGTAAACATGACATCACCGTGAGGAGCCGGTTAGCATACAGTCGCATAACAAAAAGGGAAAAATGGTTCATGTGGCTGTTTCAACAATAACAAGATCCACCTTCGGGCGCATGTAAATCGAATTAATTTGTCATTTCAGCCAGTGTGCAAACGCTTAAGAGGAAGAACAACTATTTATCATTTACTCGGGGAACGTGGGTATTTCAGGCGCTGTAATATCCTGGATTCACGGTTCATTATCTGCTATGTAGTGATTGCGTTGCTCCATTTAATAAGGAAAACATATTTTGACACAGGGTTAGACGGAGAGCATTCATCGAGCTGACACGCCAGCCATTTTTCACGGGGGATGAAGCGAAGCGAAAGGGCATGAAGAGAACTTCAGAGAATTATTTCACGTGTCTTCAGAGATAAGGATACAGAAAGTGCCAAGGCTTGCAAATCTTATAGTGGTCGAACCAGAGAATTGCAAGCGAGGCGTCAAAATGACTTAAGGCATAGGCCTATTTATGCTCAGGTTAAATACGTAGACAGGTACATCCATTTCAAACATGACTGCCTACCTACTTCTCTTTCGTGCTTTACTTTGCCACGGTTGTTAGGCAATACATCCACTAGGGGGCAGTGCAGAGTTCACAGTTCACCTACAAGTACTGTATCTTTCAGACTATAACTGTTTTTCATGGTTTGGCTGGTCCTACGACTTATACTCAGGTGTGACTTACATATTAAAATGTACGAGGTAATTTCACATGTTCGTTTATTTTCACACTGACAGCCCGCGAGAGTGCGCGCCAGGCTTGTGTGCCACTACCTGCTACTCCTTTTACTCCTGTACCACTGAAAATAAAAAATGTGAACATCAAATTATAAAGACGGCTGAAAAAGACTGAACACAATTGCCCCCTAAAAGAAAATCATTTTCTGCAGAAGAGAAGTTGCAAAAGTGAAATATGCAGCAGGAAACGGTAACCGAGGGACTGGCGAAAAGCAGAGGATACTCTAACTGCAATGAAGAAAACAAAAAAAGCTAATCGCGGGCTAAAAGCTAGATGAAGCTAGGAACTGCCGCTGAGTCTGACGACAGCCAAGCAGAAGAGGAAGCGGCGCGCCGTCTACCTCAAGAATCGGCGGAGTCGCTCAGAACTGACACCGAGGATTAAGAGTTCAATGGATTGAGTGATTTGGAGTGAGATCGAGTGTTCGGTAAACTTGTTATGCTATGTTGTTTATGCTCTAGTCATTCCATAATACGGTACTTCCGAGTAGCTCCAAGTAGAGTTCTGCATTTCATTTTAGACAATAACAAATATGGCGACAGTGCAGGAGCTGGTGAAGATGTACATTCTAAGAACGAGACACAGGACTCTGCAGCGATTGAAGACTTGGCAGCAAGTTGACGGGAATTCTTCCCCCCGGTTACATCGATGCCATGTTGTCTTCTTGTGTGTCCCCTTCGCCACTCGGTCTTGAGCATACTGGTCATGGCTCCGTTCACTGCGTTCGGCTAAGCATCGGCGAGCCCCCCGAAAATATACAGAATTCCACAGGAAATATTAAAGCATTCCTTCGATGAGGATTAACAAGGAGGAGACGGCTGTCGAAGAGTGGGTCACCCCCACCCATCCTCCTCCGCTATTCCAACGGTATTAATTTGGTAGGATGATATTGAAAAGGTGTGGAGGAGCCACCATAGGGTAGGGTGGGAGCTCGGAGGCGCGCCCGGTGCTCGTGACGGAGTCGTCTCTAATCATAATTCCTCATCATTATATGATATTATGCGCCGCAGACCGGCATTCAGCAGACATGAAAGAAGTCCGTATCCAACATTCAATGTGTTTTTTAAGGAACTGTCTGATCGCTATCTACAATCTGTTTATCTCAACTCAAAGCCACAAAGGTGCTGTAATCAGTCAATGCGGATAAATAGCCAGTGGATTCCTAGCCGGCATGTGAGATCAGTGAGAGAAATCTTCATTCAGACGAGTGAACGGATCCATTTAGCTCAAATAGTCAAGGGAAGCCCGTTGAATCCGACACGTTACACGCCAATTTATTTTCCCCCTTGATGTTATTCTTCCTCGCGAGACAAAATAATTGTTTTCATTGCTTTTTAATCCTCCAGTGTAGTCGTATCCCTGTATTTCAATAAATTCTCGCTGAGAATATATGCGGTTTTGCACCCGTCACCCCAGACACTTATACTTCACAGCGTCTGCATCTCTGCCTACGGGCTGCATCGGCGAGTACTGACGAATGATTCAGACGTTAAATAAATCTACAGCTGGATGTTTATGGAAACCACAGCTGAATTCATTTCATGTTCCATGGCTGCTGATGAAAAAGTTCTCTGAGGGCAGCGCGACAACAGCAGAAAGCCCTGAAAGATTTGAATGTAATAAGACATTAATTGAGTGGCCCCTCCTGTGGACCCCGTTGCGTTGGAGAAAGCAGAGGAGATTTAAAGATCAGTTGCAGTAAACATGAAGGTCCATTGAGGTCCTCCTTATTCAGACTTCTTCTGTTTCTTCCTTCGGCTGTTCCCTTCAGGACTCACCACAGCCAATCATCTTCCTCGTACTAACCCTCTCCTCTGCATCAACTAACCTCCTGTCCTCTTTCCCTCCGTCCATAGAGCTCCTCACTAGTCCTCCTCAGCCTGGCAGTTCCAACCTCAGCATCCTCCTACCCAGATCTCCGCCATCCCTCCTCTGTCCATGTCCGAACCATTTCCGACGGACTTTATTGACGGATCATCTACCATGTCCTGTCCCTCTGACGGACTCATTCCTGATCCTCTCCATCCTCCTCCCCAAGATAACCTCCTCATCTTCATCTCCGCTGCCTCCTGTCTTTTCCTCAGTGTCTCTGTCTTCTACACCTTTCCTTTCATTCTCATGCTGAGTCTTTTATCACCACTGACACTTTTCTCCTACCGTTCCAACCTGCTCGCACTCGTTTCTTCACCTCTTCTCCACTCTCTCCATTGCTCTGGACTGTTGACCCAAAGGACTTCAAATCCCCCACCTTCTTTATCTCCACTCTCTGAAGCCTCACCGTTCTACTTAGGTTCCTCTCATTGACTCACATGTATTCTGTCTTTCCCAACCTTTATTCCTCTCCTTTCCAGAGCATACCTCCACCTCCACCTCCACCTCCACCTCCACCTCTGGTGTTTCTTTCTTCCACCACAGAGCAAGATGTCATCTGCAAACACTATACTCCGTTTTCAGACTCTTCTGGACAAAAACATGTGAGTAAAGTGCTCTGAAGTGTAGGGCAGTGACGCGCTGTCAGGGGAGGCATGAGAGGCCGTGCCTCACTTGCAAATCTTGGAAAAAAAACAAAGGAAAAAAAAATTTAATGATTATATTTATCAGCGACTTGCACTATAAAGGTATTTTTCATTTAACATCAGCAGTTTGACATTGTTTTTTTATTCAAAATCGCTGGATTTTCTCATTTATTGTTCAAAAACTGAGAAGAGACGTGTGGTATGTTTGTAACACAAATTCAGTCATGTATGTTACAGCAACACACATACAGAATTTGACAAAAAACATTGTACATTGGAAATGTAGTTCATACAGAGAGTCAGCAATACGGTCTCAGTGAAGAGCATGCCAGCAGTCAGCCGTCATTGTGCAATCTACGTTGAGGCGCAACAGTCCGCGGCCTCACCGCATGTGTCTTCTCAGTATTTGAACAGCAAATGTGAAAATCCAGTGATTTTGAATAAAAAACAATCCGAAACGGGTGAACTTTAATGAGATGTTAAACATAACCCGTTAACTGCTGCCAATCAAATGGTGAATAAGCCACTTTGTAGGGTTCACATGTTTGTAATTTGATTGTGATGAAGTCAGCGCCTCACCAGCCATGAACCTCACCGCAGGTCACTGGTGCAGGGAATGTCAACCCCAGCTTCTTCATTGCCCTGGAGCCTCTGTGACAGATAGACAGATACAAGATGACCTCTTTCCTTTACGGACAGAACCTCCGACCGGCTGTTATCTTAATAATCATCATGAATATCAGTCCTACCACAACTACTTGGCCTCTTGAACAAAATATCCAGCCTGTCCCGCTCAGTCATCAGCTGGGAAGAGGAGTGAGCCTCTTCCTCGAATGCTATTCCAACAGGGGTTATTACTTCTGTTTGGGGTTCCCCGCTAATGACGACGAATCAAACTAAATCTTGAAGGGGATTTGAGTGTTTAAAGTACCTCGATTTGCATACACCCTCAGACCCCACCCGTCGCCTGTCCCGCCGGGCTGCTCACTGAGAAAGTCGGGAATGTCTGCCGGCTCACCTCCGATATTTTCTTCGGAAAACCTCGGGTTGAGGTAGTTTCATTCAAAATCCCCCAACATCAGAATGTAACACCAGTCGGCAGTCTTGGGCCACATCTTTTCCGTGGATTAGTCATATTCTCTGCTTTGGTTGCTCTAAAAGTCGTCGTTTCCGGATCCATTTGGCTCAAACATCCCTTCTCTTTCGTCAATACGCACAGCGGGTTTTCTGACACGAGCTGGGAAAGCGGCACTCGTGTCAGAGAAAGACATTTCACCCCTTTTCAAGCGGAATAACGCCAGGATTAATGATTGAAAAGCATTTTTTGACTTTATCAGAGTCCGGGCCGCAGCGCTGCCATTACACACCTGCCAAAATTATTGAACTCCATTCATAAGGGGCCATTCAGGACTTTTATATCAGCCCATTGTCAAACATCATTTTCATTCAGGATTTGGCAAACAAGAATATTCTTAAAGAAAGAGGGGTTGCGTTGCTTTGAAGGAGTATCAGGTTGTTCTTTCTCTCAAAGGACTGAGACTGAACAAAATCTTTGCGTGTGTGTGTGTGTGTGTGTGTGTGTGTGTGTGTGTGCGGGTACTTTCCCAGGTTGCATGCCAAGGCCCGCATGATGACACGCACAAGCATGCACACATACTGTACAATCTGTACACACACATATCCGTGCTGAGACAAGCACATCCGCGCTTTTCTTATTTCTCCGCCTCGCTCATTTATTCTGAAGCCGCATCCATTGTCACTCCGGAAAATCACATCAGATAAATGCCCAAATATAACCGTCCTCTGAGCATCAGTGGGAACACCGACTTACCGAGCCTCTCAATTGACTTCGCTGGTGGATTTGCTCGAAGCCATCTTGGGGGACTGTCACAATCATTTGCAGCTAAATCATCATTATGTTAATGGCGAGCTGTCGTCGGCCTCGTGGCCACTCAATCAGACGACACAATGGAAACCGTTGAAGCGAGGCGTGAAACACATGCGAGGTTAGCGAACGCCCCACTGAACCATCCACAAAGACGCACGCCATGAGATCTCAACCCCTTATTGTGAAAATCCATCTGCTACATTTTAGATAGTTCTCATAATAATATATCATCAGGTTTTTCCGGCTGAATACAACTCAAACTGGAAGTGAAGTTCCAGTCAATGAGGTCGTTATTCACAGACATGTATAAGTAGGCCGTCAATAGGAACTTCGAGGAATTATGTTGTGCTTTCTGTTACAACAGTCTATGGAAATGTGAACTGAATGCTCCACAGCGAGACTAACAACATCCCGGGGACCGGGGCCGGGGACCGGGGCCGGGGCCATCTCCGACATACGTTTCACACGGTACGCAGTTTCTGGTTTAACGTCCTACAGACAGAATTTGTTCATCGTCTAATCCCAGCTGTCACTGGGCGAGAGCGAGGCTCAGCCTGGACCGGCTGCCAGTCAATAACATAGCCACGTGTAGACATACAACCATTCACCCTCTCGTTCAAATGTCATATGGAGACGTAAAACTGTTCAATCCCTCATTGATCTCATTGAATATGATCATTCACAGATCAAATAGAAACGTACTCATTCACTTTGTCAACCACACATCATATATTGACAAACAACCATTCACCCTCTCTCATGTAGAGACATTCAGCTGTTCACTCTTCCATTCAAATTTCATATAGAGACATACAACCCTTCACTCTATCATTCACACCTCATACAAACATTTACAACTCTGTAATTCACGCATCTGGGCGGTTAGCCTGTAGCGTGTTTTGGGGCGGGGCTGCAAGCGGACCGTGAGAACGTGACAGGCCTTCAAACTCTTTCCGTTGATGTCAGAGTGGAACGTGATTGGGCGAGGACGGATTATTCGTGATAAATATGAAATAACCCCGTGGCCTGTGAAGATTCCTATTCACCTAAAGTCAAAACACGAGTTCCAGCAAACGCCAAGGTCTGAACAGCACGAGCGTCCAGCTGCTGAGGTTCACCAACCCTCACCTGCCTCCACTGAGCCAAGAAACATTATTATAATTCACATGTAAAGCAAGCTGACTAAATTTAGGACCAACAGGCAAACAGAGAAGTACTCTTTCTCTCCCCGGTTTGCCTGAAGATGGATACAAAGGAGCCAGTTTTCTCAAGAGATTCAGCAATGAGGTAACAAGCAGCTGCTGGTATTTGTTTCATTATTTTTGTTTTGTTTTGTTTTTTTTGGGTGAGGAAGGAAAGTGCAGCCGCAGCCGTCACCGTGGGCATGTGTGAACCTGCTCTGTCTAAATATCCATTAAATTCTCCCCAGCTCACTAGTACACAACACGTGAGAGATCATGCGGTGTGTGTGTGTGTGTGTGTGTGTGTGTGTGTGTGTGTGTGTGTGTGTGTGTGTGTGTGTGTGTGTGTGTGTGTGTGTGTGTGTGTATAGATGTCTAATCATCAGTCTTTGATGAGCGGGGGAATTCCAGTCTCGCCAGTCTAATCCCCGGGTGCATGCCTTCCGCTCATTTGCCCGCCTCCCCCTCCTCACCTCACCTGTCCTCACTTGGCTCACCTCTCCATCCCTCCCTGTCTGTTTTTCCACAGCCGGGACGGGCCGGTGCGTACAGACGTTCAAAAACACGATTTTGATATCCGGCCAAACGCCGTCGCCAAATGCCGAACGCTACCAGACCCGGCGGCTCCTCCCCCCAACCGCAAAAATAATAAGACGTTCGTGGAGAGGAGCGACTCCTGGCCACTAGGTGGCAGCAGAGGGCAGCCGCGGTGGAGACGCAGCTGATCGCCTGGGGGGACTTTTATGTGACACAGAAAACAGCGCAAAGCATGCTAAGCAGTGCATCTGTTTATGTTACCTTAGCAAAACGATACAAACAATGTTTGCTAGCTCGCTAGTAATATCTCAGCTGATGCAATTTGCACCGGGCTCCGCCTTTGCTCTGCGAGCCTCCGCTGCAGAGGCCCGTCTGCGCAGACCGGCAGGTGTCATCGCGGTACCGGTCAGGAGGAGGAAGTGGGACGGAGGTGAGGCGCGAGCGGGAGAATCGGCGCAAAGTGCTAAAGGAGGGAGCGCCATACAGACAGAGTGACCAGAGCAAATATCTAGCGCTCACTGACCTTTCTAAGGGGATTACATGCCCCTTCAGTGCTGCGGGGGTAAACCAGAGGGTAGAGCGAGGGAGCGGACCGCACGGAGAGAGAGAGAGAGAGAGAGAGAGAGAGAGAGAGAGAGAGAGAGATGCCCACCTCCAACTCCACTTCTAACAACGTGTTCCCGAACCGAACCAGACAAACCGCACTCGATGCCCCGTCAGACCGAAATCATCGGCAAGGGTTACGTCGCACGTGTCTATTTCCTGGACATGTAATCGGGTATGAAGAGCACAGCTTGGGAATCCCTGAATGATGCATCGATATACGCCTCCCACAGCAGGAAAACGAGAAGCTGTGTGTTCTTCTACTGGTATTTTATAGGAAGAACCATGAGCACGGAGGTGATATGGAAAAAGTTGGATGGAGAGACAGAGAGAGAGAGAGAGAGAGAGAGAGAGAGAGAGAGAGAGAGAGAGAGAGAGAGAGAGATGGCAGTGAAAGGAGAGTGATCTGCAGGTCGGGGCGTGGGAGAGCAGACTGCATTGAGCTGAAGCAGACCAGAGACTAATCTGGAGATCCAGGGCTTGTAAAAACAGACAAACGCACATGCACACACACTCACACACACGAGCAGACACGGACTTTACAACGCATGTGTGTGTGTGTGGATAACCCATCTACCCTCCGGTCCAGATAAGAGTTTGCACACGTTTTCTGTTTACTGCTAACTTGCAAGTTTCCCCGGCGGATCCTTTAATCCGAATGGCGGCGGCGGTGACATCTTTCTCTGACACGGCGGGGAGTCGAACCCGCAACCCAGGGACAGATTAGCTGTTTCCTGGACGCACGAGGACGCGCTGGATGCGAATGGCCGTCGATGAGTCAGGGCTGGCAAAAAATCACAACGTATGGAGAATGCAGAAATGTCCATGACTTTCCACATCTCCATCTGAAGCTTCACATCGACCCTCCACACACCAAACCCAGAACCCTGTTTGCAGACACGAGATGCATTGACTTATAGATGCTTTTCTGCTAATGTACTACCAAAAAAAGGTCTTATTTTGGATCATGAAAAGACCAAACGAGAAGGAAACTACATCGAAGTGGCGGGAAATTGCTTTTCAATTTTAGCCAATAACAAGAATTCACTGTCAATCCTGATCATTTCCACGATGTCTTTCATGGCGGCAAGAAAGCATTATTATAAGATCATCATTATCATCAAAATAATGATTATATGCATTATTTAACACCTTATGGTGCTTTCAAACCTGAATTAAGATTTCTTTTACACCGAGAAAACATTTTTTCGGACTAACCGAAGCGTGCACGGGGGTCGCTAGCTTAACGTGCAGCAGGGGTCTTCACCAACTCCACGACAAGGTTCTGGGAAGGGAGAGCGGCTGAAATCTGAATAAAGCAGTAAATAAGTAAAGAGCATCAGTTAGCATCCTGTAATAACTACATTTCCCAGGTCTCCTGCTTGCCCGGTCAACGAAAGAGCTGCGCAAACTCCAGCTGAGCAATAGAAAATACAGAAGTCCCCCATTTATAACGGGGGTTGCATTCCAGAACGCGCCGTAATAAACAAAAATCCAAATATTTTTATTTCACATTTATATGTATTTGAAAGCTTTATGACTGTCCCCAAACTCTCATTAACCTTTCCAAAACTCTTATAAACATTTCCCATACTCTTATAGACACTTCCTGTGCGGCGGTGAAGCTTTTCCCCCTGTTAACTTGTCGAGAAGTTGCTTTTTTTTCTACGACGGTTAGCGTCTTCCTTCTCAAATACCTCAGAGAGTGCAGAACATTTTAGCGTCATAGCAGGGGTTGGAAGAAATTTGAAATGTTCACCGGATAATTTACAGAAACACGAACACCGCGAGTGGCGATCGCACGTCCATGTGAGACAACGTGCATTCACTCTGACGCTAAAGGCAATAGCGATAAAGTGCAGCATAGTATGGAAGTTACATGTAGCAACATATTGTAGCATTAAGAGTGTAGTGAGTAGGTTAAACGATAGAGCCAGAAATGAAAAACATAAACAAAGTAGTCCCTCGTTTATCGCGGGGTGTACGTTCCAGAACCAAAATGAAAATCGACGAAGTAGCGATGATATTTTCATTTGATTATTTACATATATTTTAAGGCTTTATGACCCTCCTCACACTCTTATTAACCTTTGTTAGCTCTGAGAAACACTTCCTATCCTCTTAAACAGAGTGACAGAAAATGCTTATTTTATCATAAAATAATTGAAATAATAAATATATTAAAATACATTTATGCAGCGAATACCGGCTCATAGCTAAAAAACTGCGATCGATAATTCGATAAAAGAAGTTGAAAGTCTGCGATACAGGGCAAAAGGTGTATTTCGATAAATGGCATTTTTCGACAATCAGCCGTTTATCGAGCGATGTCTGGACTTCCCGGGGAAAAAGATGGGATTCGACAAGTCTTTGGGTTTCAGCCCTTCGATCGTGCAAACATGGCCATTTTAAAACGTCAACAACGCCGTTATAATCGCCGGCGCAATCATGGACACCGAGGGTTTGCAGACACAGAGGAATGCTGACTTGTCTGTCCTCCCTGCCCCTCCGTCTTTCTCACAGCCTGGCTGCCCGGCATGCGTGCAGCCGATGCTCGTCTGGCATCCCCTTGTGTCAACAGGCATGGGAAAAGTTAATCAACATCTTGGCACTCCCGCCGCCACTCCATCCCCTCCCCGTCTTGGGCCCTTTCCCAAAATCATCCCTCGGCGTTTCGAGGGGACGGTTATCTTTCCTGAGAAAAAACGAGGCATTGCAGGAGGTGTGGGGGGGGGGGGGGGGGGCCCAAAAAAACGGTGGCGGGGAAAAGGGTGTTGGGGGTTGAATCTTGTC
>CAAKHD010032191.1:119008-137802 GCA_901007705.1 Fistularia tabacaria | reverse complement strand
GAAAAAAAGGGGGAGTGGGGGGGGGGGGGGGGGGGGGGGGGGGGTGTCCAGAAAACAGGTGTCGCAGATAAGTGTGTTGTCGGTTCAAGCTGATCCTGCGTGCGTTACCCCATCATCGGATGCACCTGCAGAATCTTTTAGTTTTCTGTGGGAAAAAAAAAAAAGACAATCACACGTGGTTGTGCAACAGCATTGGAGCGTCCTCTAGTGGTGAAGAGGCTTCATTTCACCTGCATTTCTTGCTTACGGAGAGCAGTTTTACTGAATTCTGTGGGCATTTTCATAAATAAAACCCAAGCATTCCACACTTGGATGTTTTGTTTTAAAGAAAAAAAAACACCAGCCACTCCAAAATGTTTCTATCTGACTGTCGGCTCACCTGTGTCGAACACGAATCATCGCAGGCTCCTCATAGCTTCCCGTTTGTGTTCCGACAGGCCTGCCATGGATGTGTGGGATCCAAATGCGACTGCAGTGGAGTCAAAGGAGCCAAGGTGCGGTCCTCTCAAAGCATTCCCCGATCATTTCACAGTAATGATTCGTGAATTATTATCGTCTTTATGTGCAGCCGATTTCTGCAAGTGCGACTGTTTTGGCCTGAATAAATTCTATTTATTATGACATTATTCCTGTGTGTATTTGTAAGTATGTTTGTGGTTTTTTTTGATTCAATCAAATTACATTTTCAAATAATTTCCATATAGTTTTCAATTCATCTAATAAAAAACATTTTCTCTCTTTTCTGCTACAGCTCCCTTTTTCTTGCTTACATGCAATTCTCATGATTTTGAATACAGTCGTTTGACTTTGCCAAGTAAAACAAAAAAAAACGAGTAAAACAAAAAACAAAAAAAGTTTTAAAAGAATTGTCCAAAAAATGAAAAATATACTTAACGGCTGCAGGAAGGCAAATACGTACTTTTGTGTCATTTTCTCAAAAAATGGTGCCAGGCTCCAGGGAAATGCTTACATGCTGTGTATGCTGTGTGTGTGTGTGTGTGTGTGTCGTGGTGTACAGGGCGACCGGGGATTCCCAGGTCTCACCGGGCAGCCGGGAGTCCCAGGGTTCCCTGGACCCGAGGGGCCGATTGGAGTGAGAGGGGAGAAGGTACGTGAATTCAGTTGATGTTCTCGCCCGCCATGGTGCAGGTTCACTCAAAGCAATAACAGATATTGACCGAATTATTTACAGAATTTACAGCTTGCTTTGCGAGGTGTACAGCTTGCGGGCCCTGAAAAGAAGAAAATTAGCCATTTAGTATTAATTGAAGAATTTTAAAGATATGCTGAAATCATCTCATGGAAAATGTCTATTGCCCTGTTAGCAAGTAATAAGCATGAATTTAAGCTATTCCATTGCCATACAGTTCATCCAAATAATAAATATACTGCATTTCGGTGGAGCAAAACATGTGAATTTGTTCAATAGACACAACATGCGCTTTTGTGTGTGTGTGTGTGTGTGTTCTCCCTCTCAGGGCAGTGATGGACCTGTCGGACCATCAGGCCCAAAAGGAATAAGAGTAAGTGTAATTTATAAAAAGTCTCACAAACCATTCAATTTAAGTGTCTTCTCATTTGTAAACGGTTGTGTGATCCCTGAAATGGATAACTTCGCATTACGTTTATAGATTAAAAGCTATTCTACAGTTTTCATCTCTTAAGCTCAGAACATCCCCCTCAGATCTGTCGGCATTATGGGATTGTCCTCTCGATCTGTCTTTTTGGAATTGACGTGTAAAAGCGACTGTATTTGTAGTACCGCCTCTGTCCAGCAGATGTCACTGTTTCTGGCCATTACTAAATCCGTAGACTGTGAGTGAACAAAGCCGTCGCGTTAAAGTTCTGTTCGTTCTCATCACCAGGGACCTCCTGGGTTGCCCGGATTTCCAGGAACACCAGGACTTCCAGTGAGTTCTCGCTCATAAAAAAAAAAAAAAAAAATTTAAAAACAAAGCAGAAACCACAGCAGCGGCTTTGACGCTCTGCTCTGATACGCCGTCGCATTTCATGATTCAACCTGAACATTTTCCTTTCCCGTCAGGGTCTGCCGGGGCAGGACGGACCCCCGGGCCCGAGAGGAACGTCGGGTTGCAATGGGACAAAAGTGCGTGGCGAAGAGTAGTTCAGCATTTCATCACGCTTGTTTTTAAATGTTTAAAGTTTACTTTGCCGTGAGGTTTTTGTGGGCGCCATGATGAATGTGTTTCACGCTCTCACAGGGCGAGAGAGGCTTTCCTGGAAGTTCAGGATACCCTGGACCGCAAGGACTACAAGTGAGTTCACGTAACTGAGAAACAAGCTGCTTGTCATGATACGAGTAATTCGGGTATTCACCTGCCACTCCTTGTTTCTCGAATTTACAGGGTCCGCCGGGTCTGCCAGGACAAAAGGTATGTGTAAAATTTCAATTTCCATTTCCATTTCAAAACAAAAAGCGAACTGCTCAGCGTGGTTTGCAGATCACCTGCGTTCGTTTGTTTGATTTGGTGGTAGAATTTTCTCACTCAGAAAATGAATGAATGGAAGGAATACACAATGAATTGAAAAAAAAATGCCTTAAAAGAAAAAAGAAAAATCACACTGAAAGGAACCAGACTTACAAATGACGTGAAATTGCAAGCTTTTGTTTGGCAGAAAAATTCGAATAGAGGATATTCTCTTTTTTAATCACAAGGTGGTGCTGTTTCCACTAGAAATGACGACGTAAGATTTAAAACGCGGCCTTAAAGGTTGGACTAACAGACCTTTTTTTTTTTCCCACAGGGAGACCCAGGCGACGTGATCTCAACCAATCGCTTCGGGGAGAAAGGAGCGGTGGGACTTCCCGGATTGCCAGGTGTTCCTGTGAGTGCTTGGATTCTGACCTGAAGTAGCGGAGAAAGAAATGCACAAATATTTAAATGTATGGTGGATCTGCTATCATCATGACGACCGCATGTGACGTGAATCCAACCCACGCCCACTCTCTTTGGGCCTTTTATACCAAGTATGGGGTCTGTTGACACCAAAAGAACCTCGGAAAGGGTAAACCCTGAGTACATTTATCGTCGAGCACCTGCTAAAATGTTTGTAAATTTTACAGGGTTCACCAGGGCCTCCTGGCTTTCAAGGTCCAGTCGGTCCTCCTGGACCCAGTGGCATAGAGGTAACATTTAATCCACTCTTACATTTTCACCAAACATCTCTTTTCAAGATATTAGCGTGATACAATCCTGATATTGTGTTGCAGGGTCGGCCAGGTCCTCCCGGTCTCCCAGGACCAAAGGTGAATTCAGAACCAAGTTAAATTTAATCACTGAGCCCTTTTTTATGACTTTTATCTCACGTGATTTTCTCGTGTTGTTTTCCCAAAGGGAAACATGGGACTGAACTTCCAAGGGCCCAAAGGAGAGAAGGTCAGCGAGCAGATAGGGGGTTGACGTTTTTACAAAGAAAGACTGTCGGTTCGCTTTGTACCTGAGCCTTTTCTTTTGTGATATTTAATCCGACTTTGCGCACTTGTCTGGCTGTGAGCACAGGGTGAACCAGGTCTCCCAGGACCTCCCGGGCCTCCAGGCCAGGTTGGGGAACAGAAGAAGCCGCCCGAGACGGAGATTCAGAGGGGAGACAAGGTAAAGCTTCCAGGTGGCGTCCTACAGAAAGACAACCTGGCTGGAGGGTTTTCACCACAAACACCAGCAAGGTTGTTACAAAATACACTGCAAATCCAGAAAAATGAATTTTCTTTTTGTCCGAAAGATCACCCGGAATACAAAGTATGAAAAGGTTGTTTCAGGTTAAGGCCGTTAGTTGCAGTATCTGGGACGTTTTATACCTTTATCCCCTTGTGAGCATTGACCAGATATACCGTATTTTCCGGACTATAAGTCACTCTGGAGTCACACCAGCCAAAAAATGCACGATGAAGAAGAAAAAATACATACGTAAGTCGCGCTGGACTATAAGTCGCACATTTGGAGGGAAATTAATTTTATAAAATCAGAGACCAAGAACAGACATTTCATCTTGAAAGGCATGTTGTAGTAATAACAGCAGAATAAAGAACAGCAGGCCGAACAGGTGTCTGGTATGCTAACTAAACATAGATAACTAAAGCAGTTTTTGGGACATCGTTGTCCGTGCTCTGATAGAGAGGCGGTTATGTTGCATGAAGCGGTAACACCAAGAAGGTCTTCTCGCGAAGTCATTTGTGTTCATCGTCATGGCAACTACCCGGGCCTGGTGACGTAACTGCACCGTTGACAAGCCTCTCCCAATGAGCAGCACGTTGTGAAAGCATTTGCGAACTTGTTCCTCTGGCTTTGGCCATCTAGCTTCTAGCTCGCGATTAGCTTTTTCGTTTTCGTCATTGAAGTCAGAGTACCCTCCGCTTTTCGCCAGTCCCTCACAAGTTTCTCGCTCACCCCGAACTTTCTTTCTGCCGCTCGATCACCGTTTTCAGACGCATATTTCTCTTCGGTGGCATTTGTGTTCAGTCTCTCTCTGTTGTCTTCATAAGTTGATGTTTACATTTTTAATTTTCAGTGGTGCAGGAGTAAAAAGAGCGGCAGATACTGGCACGCAAGCCGAGAGCGCGCTCTCGTGAATGTCAGGGGGAAAATAACAAACATGGGAAATTATTTAGTTGAATACACAGGTCCCAACTGAGTATTAGTCGCAGGACCAGCCAAACCATGAAAAAAGTGTGACTTATAGTCAAAAAAATATGGTAGTCAATAGATTCTCCTCAGTCTGAAAGGTTACGACAATGCCTCAAGATTCGAACTTGTCCATCCTTGCAAGACTCTGACAAGCCAGATTTCAAGACTCGCTTCTTCGATCAGAATTATAGCAGAGCTTAGCAGGTTTACTGACGGAGTCTCTGATGGAGACGGAACGCAAGGTGATAAAGTCTTGTGGTTCCCATGAATTATTATTGATGATAATAATAATGCATTTTATTTGAAGTGGTCTTTCTTGACACTCGAGGACACCGTACAGACCTGCGTATACAATAAATTATTTCTGTCAAAGCAGTAATATATTTATATGGTACTGACGTGTAATTATCCCTGCAAAATAGTCATATTTTTAATTTCATTTTTGATAATACATCCTGATAAATTTACAGAGATCATAGGTGTTTTTCGTTTTGTTTTGTTTTATTTTGATTTGTTTGACCCTTGAGGTAATTCTTTGCCGAAACTACAAAGTGCAGTGTTTAGAGTCGCCTTTCGAGGGCAGTGTTGACGCCGTGAAATTGCGGGAGCCTGCAAGCTGTCACTTCGGCCACTGGATGGAGGCAGTCGCCGCGTTCGCCTGCGTTCTGTCCCTCAGGGCAAACTTGTACTTTATTTAAGTCACATTTTAACCCTATTGATTCAAAAAGACCAAGTTCAATTGGATCTTTTTCCATAGTTTGGTTCTGGGAATACATTCAAAACCAACTAATTTTTCTACACTTATTTCACGGCATCACTAATATCACGATCACGTGATGATAAGCTAAAGAACATTTTTCCCGATTTAATTTCGCTCCTGTCGGACTGGGATTTTCAATTGTTTTGTGTGTTTTCAAAGGGTGACCCAGGACTGCCCGGCTCCCGAGGTGATCCAGGCTACCCAGGACCTCCTGTACGCCTTTATTTCTACCCGTAAACATCATTCTGTAAAAGCGACGCTAAATCATTCGATTTCCAAGCAAGAGAATGTTATGATCTATTTTACACCCGCTTTATTCTCACTATAAACCCATTCTGAGCAATCCTCGATGATTAATTTACCTTGTTTCCCGGTGGTGATTCTTTGCGGCGGCCTTAGGGTCCCCCCGGTGGCCAGAAAGGAGAGAAGGGAGAACCAGGAGAGGCTGGCAAACGCGTGAGTAGACAAACCATCGACCATCCAAAATATTAATCGATATATTTCTAGAGCACATTTTCAATCAAAGTGCGGAAGAAGTGAGACGTGTGAAGAGTTTACTAACATTATTCCTCACGCAGACCCAAGAATATGTCGTATCTTCAGCTCAGCCTTTCTTTATTTATAGTCAGGTTTGACTCAGAATTGAGGTTTTGTTAAATTTGACCAAATAATGAGATGTTTTTGTCCTCTGCATATGATATGATCTGCGTTTCTGTCACGTGACATTTACAGCAACAGGATCCCTTTGTGTTTGAACATCGACGGCAGTTTCCAGTTGGAACATTAAATCCCGAATGAATTCTAACACGTCAGCAAATACATTCAAATGTAGAATCAATGAGATCTGCTCTTTGATATTAGCGTCTTCTTGATACGTGCAAAACATGATCACGTCTTCCTTCCTTTCAGGGGAAACCAGGCAAAGACGGCGAACCGGGAACTCCCGGGTTCTCGGTGAGTTCCCCCCGAGCGACAAGTCCCTTTTCACCGACTGTTTTACACCAATTCCGCTCCGTGTGAACCTGCCCTTCCTTTTTTTTTTGTCCCCGTCCCGTTTCAGGGAATCAAAGGAGAGCCGGGCCTGCCTGGTCCTCCCGGCCGCGACGGAGAGAGAGTGCGTCCGGTCCTATCTTGAGACATTTCAATCGTGTTGATTTAAGTTTCCATAACCGCTGTTTGTCTTTGTCTGTTCATCCAAGGGGTTCAAAGGTGAACGTGGATACCCAGGCCCGCCAGGAGTGGTGTGTATACTTTTCACACGCTTTTTGCCGATATGTATAATTTTTTAAAGATGTCAAAATGAAACCGAATCTCATTGGCAAGCTTTGAGTGCGGTGTGTTGTTTGGGCCACTAGACGGCAGCATTTCCCCTGTTTTGCCCTCATAATGAAAACATTTAATGTCAAATTTATTTCCCTGTACTCTAAAACGTACAAAAAAATCGTAGCATTTTAGCTAAAATCAGTTCAAATCTTCTTTTTGGGATTCGGCTAATTTTTCCCTCATCCCATTAGGTGATTGGCGCGTCTACAGGAGGTCGGGTGGGCCCAAAAGGTGAGCCCGGTTTTCCCGGGTCACCAGGCATCAAAGGAGACAGGGGGCCATCAGGTGAGTAACAGACACACACACACACACACACACACACACACACACACACACACACGCACACACACGGAGTAACTCAGTTTATATTCCCTATGATCTGTTTCCATATCAGGTTTATCAGGTCCTCCAGGACCACCTGGTGTTCCAGGTTTTGGTACCGGCGGTCAGCCCGGCCTTCCAGGCTACCCAGGAGAGAGAGGTCAAAAGGGAGACGTCGGGTCCCCGGGCCTGTCTCTGCCAGGTATCCCAGGACGTTCGGGAGGACCCGGGCTTCCGGGTCCTCCGGGTCCTCCGGGACCACCGGGCTTTTCCTCTGGACAATGCACCAGCGGCCAGCCCGGGCGTCCCGGCGTGCAGGGGGAGAGAGGTTACCCTGGCGCCACCGGGCAGAAAGGTGAGATAACAGAGAGCTCACTGCTCAGTCTTGGTTTGAATGGATGATCCCCAATCCCTGAAGTACTAAAATATATAAATATAATGTAAAAATATACATTTAAATAACCGTACGGACTCGTCAAGCTGGATGTCGAAGCCATCGTCAATGTGTGTCCGCCGGTGCAAGCTCTTTTTTTGGGGGGTTCCAGGTGACAAGGGCGACACCTGTGTGAACTGCTTTTCCGGCACCACTGGCATACCCGGACCCCCGGGACCTCCAGGACAGCCTGGATTCCCAGGTAACTAAATAGTTAAATAGTTACCTTCAGGTATGAGAAAAAAAAACAAAAAAAAACGAGATTGAATCTGGGCGTGAGTGTGTCATTCATCGGCGTTCATCGTTTTCCTCGGCAGGATCTCCTGGCGGGTTGGGCATCAAAGGGGAGAGAGGATTCCCGGGATCCCCCGGAGGAGTCGGCGCCGCTGTGAGTCAAAACCCCCCTTCTGACTCTGGTCTGTGCAGCATCTCTGGAGCTTCACCGGCTCTGGTTCCGAAAGCGAATAATGGTAAGATCTCCTCTCCTTCTGCAGGGTCCCCCCGGTCCCTCCGGTCCCCCGGGATACCCCGGAGAAAAGGGAGACCCAGGAGACGCCATCACTGTCAGCGGTGTGTCGGGAGAAAAGGGTGACCCTGGCTTCCCCGGACCGCCCGGTCTGCCCGGTCTGGACGGCCGGCCCGGCCGTGACGGACAGCCCGGCGGCCCGGGGCAAAAAGGAGCTCCTGTAAGTGTCCCCTTCAGGAAGTCACGCTCAAACGGATTCAACGTCCATTTCCCGACTGAACGATATATTTCAACTCAAAGGGCTCTCTGCTGGTGAAAGGAGAACGAGGTCTCCCCGGAGACTCGGGTGCTCCGGGAATTCCAGGAGACAGAGGTCCCCCAGGAAGCCCGGGCTTCGGACCCCCAGGGCCCTCAGGAGAAAAAGGCACCCAGGGCGTCTCGGGAAGACCCGGAGCTCCCGGTGCACCCGGTAAGATCATTTCAGTATCTCAAGGAATCTTCTCCTCTTCGACCGACGCCTGTGACCTTTGCCGTCTCTCGCCTCCCAGGTGCTAAAGGTGAACCGGGCCTGGCGGTGGCTGAGAAGGGCTTGCCGGGGCCCCGAGGACAGGACGGCGGCCCAGGACTGCCCGGCGCACCTGGTACATAATGTTCAAGCACAGCCGTGTCGGATTTGAAAGCGTCCTGTGTGAAGAAAACTGGATTGTAACGCCCAACCACTAATGTCGAACACTTCTTTTCGTCCCTACCAGGTAGCCCTGGACAACCCGGCCAGCCTGGCTTCCCTGGAATTCCAGGAGCAAAGGGTGAACCTGGACTCCCCGGGATCGGATTCCCAGGACCTCCAGGAGTTAAAGGTTCATATATTTCAAGGGGGGTTCATGTACATGTTCCTCTTTTTGTATTTCTTGCGCCATCACGTTAATCTCAGAGCTTTAGGGAAGATCGGACCATTTTACATGTATTGATCACATCTGCCTCTTCTCCAGGATTCCCAGGTATTCCCGGACAGCCAGGAACTCCAGGAGGACCAGGCAGACCAGGAGTGGACGGCCTCCCAGGCCAGCCTGGACTTCCAGGGTCAAAGGTACCAGCTGACACTTTTAGGAGTCCAAACTGGGCAGCGAGTCTTCATACGTCAACTTTCTGTCCCGTGTGTTTCCACGACAGGGCGAGCCTGGCTTCGGTCTCCCAGGTCCTCCAGGTTTACCCGGAGTGCCAGGTGGCAAAGGTGTACCGGGCCTCAAAGGAGACCCCGGTTTCCCCGGAAGCTCGGGGTCCCCCGGACGACCTGGACTCGATGGCGCTCCAGGAACCAAAGGTATATTCTGTGGGAGTGCGAATCGAGACTCGTGTTTGGACACAAACGGACCTGGCATTGCTTGTCCTTGTCTTCTCAGGTGAGCCCGGTTCGCCTGGTAACCCTGGAGCTCGTGGACCACCAGGAAGTCCCTCCCTTGGCGCAGGTGGACCCCAAGGTGTATCTGGTCCACCAGGCCCGATGGGACCACCTGGTAAGAAGCGTAGGACGGGATCCCACCAATCACCTCGCCACCCCTCGGAAGGCATTCGTGAAAGTCATAAACGGCCCTGGAGCCCCGGAGATTTCAAGTCCGTCTGTCGCCATCCCAGGGTTCTCGGGAGCGAACGGAGAGAAGGGAGACCCCGGCCCTCCCGGTTTGGACATCCCAGGCCTGCCGGGAGACAGAGGAACCCCTGGTTTCCCGGGTTCCCCGGGAGCAAGTGGAGCCCCAGGACCCCCTGGAGAGCCCGGACAAGATGGCCTCCCTGGATTGCCAGGTAAGTCTAGCCCGACATAATCCCAACTTTAACTGTATTTCATGATAACTTGGCTGGATGTGGAATGAGATTCCTAAAAATTAGCTACAACTTGCCTTGGTTAAGCGATTCCCACGTTAAAAAAGGTTACCGCTCTGCCTGCAGGTGCCAAAGGAGACATGGGTCCCATGGGACCTCCTGGACCCGGTGGAGGACCCGGTGGCCCCGGAGGACCTGGCGCGCCGGGATTCAAAGGTACGCCGTTCAATAATTCAAGGAAAGAAAGTACTGTGCAGCATAGCGGAGACCGCCTCCCAAGCAGCGAATATCTTCTTCCTCCCCGCAGGTGAGCCTGGGTTCCCAGGTAGAGACGGCCTCCCCGGTGTTCCTGGAACTAAAGGAGAGAGGGGCGACCCTGGCCTTCAAGGACCTCCGGGACTCTCCGAGCCCACACAGACTGTAAAGGGAACCAAAGGAGACCCGGGATTTCCAGGTAAAATCTGAATTCTTTTTCCCCAACATGGCAGATTATAAGATTTTTTAAAAAACGCTAAATGTTTTGCGACCACAGGCTCACCAGGTCTCCCGGGACAGAAAGGCATCTCCGGCGTCCCCGGCGACGCAGGACTGCCGGGATCAGATGGACGTCCCGGGCTTCCCGGACCAGCAGGTGTGCCTTTAACTACTTCGCATACACATCCGACGCCGACCGGACAGACTGTCGGACAATGGCATTTCCATTTCCTCCAGGTTCCAAGGGAGATCCTGGCATCCCCGGAGGCTCAGGTGGTCCCGGAGCTCCAGGACCGAAAGGGAGCATGGGAGAGATGGGATTTCCAGGTGGGTTTCTGTCCTTTCATTCATTTTGGGATGTTGTTCCTTCAACAAGTCTTTTGCAAAATAAACAGGGATTTCAGGGTCTGCTATGATTTCTTTAGACCCTTGATAAACCTTCATCGCTACTTTTGCTTCTATTACTTTACTATCAAAGGACCTTCTGGCCAGAAGGGTCTATCAGGTCAGCCAGGTCGCCCCGGAACCCCGGGACAACCTGGAGCTCCTGGTTTCTCAGGACCAAAAGGCGAACCGGGCTCCGCTGGAGTCGGACCGCCCGGGACAGCTGGGCTCAAAGTAAGGGCGGCACCACAGACGTGTCCTCGTTCGCGAAAAAAACAAAGCTGACAGGTGTTGATTTCTTTTTTTGCAGGGTGAGCCAGGCCAGCCAGGATTCCCAGGAAGTCCGGGACTAAAGGGAGCTCCAGGGTCATCCGGGCTCCCGGGTTTGCCAGGCGGAGTCGGCGCCAAAGGTGACCCCGGCCTCCCAGGATTCCAAGGTACAAATCAGTTTTTTAACTGTTGATATTTTCATTTATTTGGACTACAACTTCACCAATGCACCAACTACATGTCAGATAAATAAGCTTTTTCAGTTACATCACCTCAGATGACTGATTTAAATACCCAGACCTAAACTAAACTAATACCAGGAGTGGGGTTCGAACCCACGGAGACATATGTCCATTGGATCTTAAGTCCAACGCCTTAACCACTCGGCCATCCTGGTGCACTTTCACCAACATGTATGATCATACCAGAACTGCCAATAAAAAGAACACTGTGATTGACTTTTTCTACGAATCTTGTTTTTCCCCCCTTCCTGTCAGGCACTCCCGGAATACCCGGTCCCAAGGGACTCGACGGTGGACCCGGCGCCCCGGGTCTCACCGGAGCCCCAGGGAGACCAGGAGAGCCCGGCCGTCCTGGAGCGTCAGGGTTGCCTGGAGAGAAGGGTCAGCCGGGTCGGGATGGAATCCCAGGACCGGCTGGAGTCAAAGGAGAGCCAGGTATTCTCTCTTTAACTTTTCTTCAAAATGGAAACATGCCATGAGCTGATCTGTGCTTGAAAATGTTTAGTCTTTTTGTAGTTTCTTACGTTGGTCTTGTCCCCCCCTCCCCCCTCCCCAGGACTTCCT
This sequence comes from Fistularia tabacaria, assembly GCA_901007705.1. Lineage (NCBI taxonomy): Eukaryota > Metazoa > Chordata > Actinopteri > Syngnathiformes > Fistulariidae > Fistularia > Fistularia tabacaria. The sequence continues at coordinate 126,104 of CAAKHD010032191.1, read as the reverse complement.
GGTTACGGCAGCCCCGGATCTTCTGGTCTCCCTGGATTGCCTGGTTGGTTTATACGCATAATTTACATATAATACTGTAATGTGATATTTTTCTTTGCTGCTAACTCTCCTGTCTGACCTTCCCATCAGGTGCGAAGGGAGACCCCGGTCTTCCCGGCCCATCGGGCAGCCCCGGTTTCCCTGGCCAAAAAGGAGACGGCGGCCTCCCCGGCCCCTCCGGCGTTCAAGGTCCTCCCGGCCCTCCCGGACCCGTAGGACTTTCTCTGCAAGGCCCCAAAGGCCTCCAGGGACCCCCGGGACCACCTGGACGAGCAGGTTAGGAAACCGGGATGGGATAGTCCTTCAACTTCCACCAAGTTGCTGCCTGGTTTACTGCTCACCTTATGGCTATATAATATGGATCCGTCCATTGTCCTTTTTCTTGGCTGGGGCCACTCGCTCTAGGTCTGCATAACAAAACTACCAGAGCAAAGTACTTTGTGTCTCAAGATTCGTGTTACCTGCTACCTGCAAACCAAGCAGCAACAGGGAACAAATCAACTGCGCCTTCAATCTGAATGCCCCCCCTCCCCCCGACTGATTTGCATGAGACGTCGTTTGTCCAATCACAACCACCGATGTTCATCCTTTGTACATGAGCACAGACGCTAACGCGTGTTTGCGAACCCCCCTACGGGAAGCCGCCGGTTGCTCGCCGCGCAGCAAGCGTTTGCTGTCACGAGGTTTCCACCCACACGCCCGAATCCGCATGAGTGTGTCACCGATGTGATGTGTCCAGCGGTCCTTGTGTCTCCTCACTCCCTTGTCCTCTTCCTCTGGGGGAGGAAGGAGATACCTAATCTATCCGTCCTCCCACAGTCGTGACGTCCCTGTTTGTGTTTTGTTTTTGTTGTTGTTGGATCATTTCGAGAGAATGTCAGTGTGAAACAGCTGAGCCAGACGCTATATCTCAACCTCACACAAAAAATATAAATGAATATTAAAATCATTTTAGTTAATGGGATAGTTTTATTCACCCTTACAGACAGTTTAAAGTTTGGTTTCCGCTGGCTGAGTGTTGGGGTTTCGTCTGGGTTTGCTGTGCCCCGTTTGTTTTGATCTACCAGTCGCTCACCTGCATGGACGCCGTCCGTCCCGACACACGCCTCGAGAACACACAGCAACTGAAAGAGCCGCTATGACGCGCACCTCGCATCTCATACATTCTAGGGCGCGGCCTGAGTTCGAAACTGAGCCGGGCGTTAAATATTTAAAAGTTTGGTGTGTCTTCACATATGACGTGTGAATGGACTCAGATCACACGCTGAAGAAATGAGATGAAGAGGAAAATGCTAAAGCTAATTTACTCGTTAACTTCATCATAAAATAGCATCCTTAGCTTAGCATTAAACATTTTTATTAATTTCTTTTATTATATTTGATCTATTGAATGTAAGACTCATTCTCAAGTTGATGCTCAGCAGCGACCCCTTGTGTGCTTCCTGATTAAAAAAACGAAATAGGACGCACATGTTAGAAAATGATCGCAAGAAGGTTTACAACTGCAAAAACAAAACAAAGTGACATTTTCAAAATAATCTTTGAAGCAGAACCGCCGCTGAGCTTAATTAAGAAAAGAAATTTGTGATTTTAATTGATAGTAAAAATAAACCGTTCGTGTTCTTGCACAGAATGTATATTGTTAACGATGTCGATATATATAAAGGAGCGTTTACAATCAACACATAAATACATGTTAATTTATTTCAAGGGTGGCTGCATGAAGGCCTCGTGCCTCGCTTCACAACACATCCCTCCGATGTATTTTTTTTTTGTTTGTGTGTGTGTGTGTGTGTGTGTGTTAGTTTTGTTTTTACGATAACATTTTATACCTCCTCTCCCCGCGGGACCACAACCACGCGCCGCCGGCCACCGCAGGTCCCACAGGTCAGACCGACAGTGTCCGGACTGTCTGCACGTTTCTTCTGCGGCTCCGGCCGTCGCACTGACTAAAACTTAACCCCACCGTGATCGACTAGGAGTCGCACGAGAAACTGATGGGAAAATCACTTGGTTTTTTTTTTGCCGTACTGACCCTTGATTCTCCGCTCTGTCTTCTTTCCGCTTTCCACGCACACTGATGATAACTCGAACGCGGCGTTAACAAGTAAGCACCTTTTTAAGAACGTATTATTTGGTGGTGACAGTGAAGAGGGAAAACCAGGCACGCCAAATCCTTTCTCTGGCATGTAATATCAATCACGTATAGACACACTTGTGATAAATTCACCACGACGTGATTTTAGCATCCCAGTAGTCGTGCACAAATGTTGAGTCACTAACTCACCTGGAACACAAAATCCTTGTTTGTCACATTGTGTTCACTGAAATGTTGTTTTTTTGTTCTCGTATAAGCATTGAGTTTTTGGGCCGAGTCGGCCGCAGTCTCTCCCAGCGATCCCCCCCAAAATCTCAGATTTACCCCGACTCACTTTGGAACATCGCAATTAAACCAATTTTCAGCAGCCTACGTGACGAAGAGCGGTCAGATAGCAGATTAAACATCTCCATCATTCATGATGGTGAATGTATGCCACTCCAGTATGAGAAAGTCTGGAGTGGCAGAGAAGTATCTTAGATAGGCGCAGGACTTGTATGCCAGCTGTGAGACAATGGTGAGGTGTGCTGTAAGTGTGACAGAGAAGTTCAAGGTGGAGTTGGGACTACATCAGAGGTCAACTCTGAGCCTCCTTTTTTTGCAGTGATGATGGACGGGCTGCTAGATGAGGTTAAACAGGAAAAGAGGGAAAGAAACAAAGTCAAGCAGGTTGGAACAGCTGAAGAAAAGTGTTAGGGGAAACGTGTAATGATGGGAAAGGTGTACAAGACAGTGTTAGCATTGAGGAGAAGACAAGGAAGCAGAGCTGGATAGGACTGGGAAGAGTCCATCAGAGGGACAGCACATGCTAGATGCTTTGGAGATAAGGTCAGACTGAGATAGGTCATGCGCAGGCCTCGGGGAAGTCCAAAGAGAAGGTTTATGGAGGGAGTGAAAGGGATATGAAGTTAGTTGGGGTGAGAGAAGAGGATTCAGAGAATAGGGTTAGATGGAGGAGGCTGATTCGCTGTGGTGACCCGAGAAAAAGAAAAGATTATTCACAGGAGGTGGTGTCTTCCATCTCAAATCTCTTTTTTCTCTTCTCTTTTGCCCGTTACCTGACCCGTCTTTCTCCGTATCCCTTTTAGGGCCTCGCAAACCACCGTCTCCGAGCTGACATCGAACGGTTGCGCGCGTGCACACGTGCGCGCGTGTGTGTGTGTGTGCGTGTGTGTGTGCGTGCGTGTGTGTGTGTGTGTGTGTGCGTGCGTGTGTGTGTGTGTGTGTGTGTGTGTGTGTGTGTGTAACACTGCGATGAGCCGGGTTCGAAATCTGAGATTTGGGTGCGTTGGGCGTTGCACACATTACACTTCGATTACATTTGGACAAGCGTATCTCCCAAGAAAACCAAAACACATTTTTTTCGGATAGCTGACTGTTTGTTAAGACCTGACTTTATGTCTGTACTGAAACCTGCTTCTGACTAAACCTCCTCTTCTCTTGTTCCCTGCGTAAACCGTCAACCCTGCTCCACTTTACCCCGGGGATTCTGGGAACCGTAGGTCCTCCAGGTTAGACTCCAGTGGTTTGATGGTTGTGATCAAATACCAATGCTCACAAATGACGTTATTAGGGGGGCGGGATTAAGCAAAGGGGGTGTACATGGTTATTTCCCTTCGAGTTGGTTCTCCGGTGCGAAGATGGAGTCGTCCTCGCTCCGCTTGACCTCGCCGAGGTGTATTCGTCTGTTTCTGTCGACAAGCACGAAGAGGGCGGTCACATTGATAAAAGAAGACGCATCAACGTGACTGTTTTTTTACAGGAAGAGGAACGAGATGAGCGTTTGTTCCTTTTGTTTACGAAATAAAAGCATAAAGAACTGCACATCGATTCGAATCCGGCTAAACATTATCGGACGAGCAGCCTCGAAGTGGCGTCAGTCGACTCGCTGTTAAAAGGTTTTGTCTGTAGTTTAGGCTTTTTTTTTTTCAGGTTTCGGTGATTTTTAGTCATTTTCGCGCGTTGTCACTGCTCCGATCCATATGTGTTATGAAAACGTGCACACGTGCTTCCATGCGTTCTCGATCTCCTTCTGGTTCACTGTCATCCATGATAAATATCTCAAAGGCGTTGTCGGTGTTCACCCGCATTCCCGGCTGATTTATAATCAATAACAGTTGAGTCGACCATGTTTTTTCCATCGCATTCCCCAAAAGAACACACACCCGTGATATTTTTCCCAGCGAAATTGAATTAACCGGAGGTTGCTGACGTGATTCCGTGACAATATTTGGACCAGAAACAGCATGTTTTTGTGTTATTTCTGGGTTTTTTGACCTGGAAATTGACCCCTGCCATCTGCGCACGAAGGTCCACCTGGCCCGGAGGGTCCTCGCGGGCCTGCAGGGAGCGGCGGCGTCAAGGGAGAGAAGGGCATCTCCGGTGCTCCCGGCGCGCCGGGCTTTACCGGCCAGAAAGGAGACCCCGGTGTTCCCGGATTCTCGGTAAGAGGCGGTTCCGTTTTAGCAAATACGTGTTTCGGACGCTCGTGAGGAGGCGGGCGACCTCACGGGCCGCGATGTGACCGTCTGGAGCGCTTTCTCGCCAGGGTGCCAGCGGTCTTCCCGGCCCCACCGGCCCAAAGGGAGACACAGGGCTACCCGGCGTTCCCGGTTTCCCCGGTGAGTTCAAAACCAACCCGTTGTTAAAATACACTGTGCATTAATCCGAACCTCCCGCCTTGAGATGTTATCTGTTCGCGTGTTAACCAGGATCCAAGGGAGACCTGGGACTTCCTGGCGGTAACGGCCTTCCCGGCGATCCCGGAGATGTCGGCGCTCCCGGTGGGTGAACAACTTTGTTGGTAACACATTAAGTTTTGTAACGATCGGCAAAAACTCGTCCTCACCGCACCTCGTGCTGCAGGACTTCCCGGTGACCCTGGCGTATCGCACACTCCTATCTTGGTTAAGGGCGAACTGGGACCCCCTGGTCCTCCGGGCCAGCCCGGCTCCCGGGGGTCACCCGGCAACCCAGGACGCGAGGGACTACCAGGTGGGTGTATTCGCGCTACGCGGGTGAAATACTGGGGTTGAAGACGTGCTAAAAAAATGAAAATAATTTATAATTTCACAAAAAAAACAACTGATGACCTTTGAAAAGATCAAATCTCCCCTCCCGCGGCTTTCAGGTCAGCCAGGGGATCCTGGTGATTCGGGTCTAGAAGGCCCCCCTGGTTTCAGCGGCCCGCCCGGCCGGAAGGGAGATGGCGGGCCCGCCGGTCAGCCTGGTAAGAATCGGACCGGGAATAGATTTTCAGTTCCCGATACTCCAAAATCCTATCAGACAGCGGTATTCACCGGTATGAACCGGACGTCGCCTTGCGATCCGCAGGTCAGCGCGGATTCCCCGGTCCCCCCGGTTCCGATGGCCCGCAGGGTCCCCCCGGCCTCCCGGGATCGGTGTCGGCAGCCCACGGCTTCCTCATCACCCGACACAGCCAGATACAGGAAGTGCCCGCCTGTCCCCTGGGGACCAACCTCATCTACAACGGGTACTCCCTGCTGTACGTGCAGGGCAACGAGCGGGCCCATGGCCAGGACCTGGGTACGAGGCCTGTTTTTTCAAACCTCCGTCCGACGTCTCAGCTTCGAAACGCGTTGTGAACTTGAGCCGGTTGTTTGCCCGTCCTTCAGGCACGGCCGGCAGCTGTCTGCGCAGGTTCAGCACCATGCCCTTCATGTTCTGCAACATCAACAACGTCTGCAACTTCGCCTCCCGCAACGACTACTCCTACTGGCTGTCCACGCCCGAGCCCATGCCCATGTCCATGGCCCCCATCACCGGGGAGAGCATCAAGCCTTTCATCAGCAGGTAGGGAGGGCGTCACGGGGGAGCCGCCGTAGGGAAGGGAACGCGGCTTCTCACGTCCACGGCCGTGCGTTTGTGTTGTAGGTGCTCAGTGTGTGAAGCCCCGGCCATGGTGATCGCGGTCCACAGCCAAACCATTCAGATTCCAAACTGCCCTTCGAACTGGGAGGCTCTCTGGATAGGATACTCCTTCATGATGGTAGGCTTTCACCACGACTTTGTTCGAGTAGTCGATTAGAATATATTTTTCATGTTTTTATTTTGTAGCCAAGAGGAAGTGATTTCGCTTATGTTTTGTTTTTTTTTCTTTGCCTCTTGTTTGCCGTTGTTTTTGACTCTTTATTACGTAGATAGAAAACCAAAAGGCTGCTTGACAGTGGAGGTTCTCAGTCACTCAGGTCATGGTGAGTTCTTGTCGTGGCGACTGGACTTGAATTTCTTCTCTGGGAGACGTTACTGAAGAAGCCCCTCGTCTTCGAGTGAAGAAATTCGAGTCCAGTTGCCACGAGAAGAAGATTTCCACCGAAAGGCTGCATGTTTGACCGAATTTCACAAAGCGGTCGGTCGAAGATCAACGTGGTTTTCGATAAATAAAGGCAATTCGGTCGATGTCCTCTCCGCAGCACACCAGCGCCGGCGCGGAGGGCTCCGGCCAGGCCCTGGCCTCCCCCGGCTCCTGCCTGGAGGAGTTCCGCAGCGCCCCCTTCATCGAGTGCCACGGCAGGGGGACGTGCAACTACTACGGCAACTCCTACAGCTTCTGGCTGGCCACCGTGGACGACAGCGAGATGTTCAGGTGCGGCCTCGACTTATCACTTTGATATCTATTTGTCCAGCCATGCAATTTTCTTATTACGTGGCGCCTCTTTCCTGGTCTTCGTCCCTCACAGCAAGCCCCAGTCAGAGACCCTCAAGGCGGGTAACCTGCGAACGCGCGTCAGCCGCTGCGTGGTCTGCATGAAGAGGACGTAACGGCGCGGCGCAGCGCAACGAACGCACCGCCGGCTGCCCAGGGAGGCCCGTTTTTTTTTTTTTTTTTTTTTTTTCATAGAAGGGGGGAGGCGTATTTGGTGAACGGGTGGGGGGTCGGGGGGGGTGTAATAGGGAGACCCAAGGGTGGCATCTGCTGGTGTCACAGAAAACCCGGTG
>CAAKHD010032191.1:81915-100887 GCA_901007705.1 Fistularia tabacaria | reverse complement strand
AGAAGGCCGAGTTGTATTGATTTTAATTAATACAACACCCCCCCCCCCCCCCACCCCACAACACACCCCCACCCCCCCCCCCCCCCCCCCCCCCCAAAAAAAGACGAGAATGAAACCGAGCACTTGGAACTTTTTCCTCTCTGATCTGGATCACTTTCAGGTTTCATTTAAGGGTGCACAAGATGGATTTTTTTTTTTAACTAGCTGATACCAACTTGTAGATCCTGACTACTGATACTAATCATGTGACCAATAATTGAATGCAGTCATTGACCACGGCTATTTGGACTCTTCAACCCCGTGCAAATTACATTAATTTAATACACATCGAACATTACACTTTGGCTGGACCATCTAAAAGTGGATAAAAAAGATTTTCATGATTTTTTGGGGTAGGATTGAATATACAAAGGACTGCCTCGCAAAGCAGCGAACCCCGCCTCTGCAAAGAGTCCTGAAAAAAACAAAAATCACAAGTTTAATAATGTAGCATAGAATATCGAAATCCAGAACTATGTTAAATACATATTTGTTGCAACAAACACTTATGTGTTTTTGTTAAATCTGTTGGACTTTTAAAGCCCCCTAGCAGACACTTTTTTGGCAAATTCCAATCATGTTTGCTTTATTTGATATCATGAAAACACTCCAAGCCTGCGAGCTGTCTGCTCGGGTGTCTGCTATCTGACGTATCGGTCGAACCATTTGATCTTCGTTTAAAAGTAAGAATTTGATAGAAAATACAATATTCCCATTTTGAGCAGATGTACTGTGCACAGTGCATCCTCTATTTTAACTCAATGAATTCAAAACTTTAAATTTGATTGTGTTGAGGCAACATAAACCGTCAAATAACAATATTTTAATTCAAAAGGCTGCAGTCAGAGTCAAATGTTTTGGCCAGCATAAAATCAGAACTTAATGACTAAAATATGACTTATTAAATACTCCAACCGTCAGTTTCAAGGGGTCACCAAAACCTGGAAGCAGGCCTCTTTCAAAAAGATGAACAAACAGGAGGTTAAAATGTCTTGACACATACTAGTGTACTTTAAAATACACTTTTGCGCAAACACCTGGGTCCTGCCGAATAAAGTTATCTGACATGACATTCCAGTGAAGTCCAGGGACAGTTTTATAGAAACCTGCTTTATCATTTGTGTTTGTCAGGGAAAGGCAGTGCGACAGGGGAGGCGAGACAAAATCCACGATAAAGGAAAAGAAGGGGGGACTGAGGAATGGTAGGAGAAACAAAAGATAAGAACAAAATGAGGCCTAACACACAATTTGAGAGAATCAGGGGCCTAAATGATTGAGTAACCGTTCAGATTGTGGAGATGGGGACATGGCCACCTCAATGTCACCCACCGGATAGACGACTATTTAACTGCAAGGTTGCTGAAAATGCCACTCGTCAATAACAATGTACATACAATTGGTATTTGCATATTGGATATTGTCTCGCTGTGATAAACACACAAAAAAAAAACGTTTTGTGGCATACAAAAAGAAATCCATGTTTCTTGTTTTTCAAAGTTCTTGCTAAATTTTAAGTGACAGTTACTTTTAAAAAAAACTGCCACAAATTGTCAAAATCGGCAAGAAATTACACTGGAAGTTGGAAGAAACTTCATACTTTTGGTTGCCATCGTCATTTGCTTTGTTACCAGAAAGCATTTTAGCCCTATCAAGACACATCTTGTGTAATAGACACGACTGAAGTTTATGCAAAGCTGCAGCTCGAGTACTTCAGACATCAAAGTTTATGGTACTTCAGTTTCACCAATCCAACATGGAAGATCCTTCCAACCGCTGCATACCACTCAGGACTGATTCCCAGGACCATCTATGAAACCAATGTTGAAATCCTGTGAAAAGGATGAGGCCAAGTTACTGACAGGTCCCGTTATTTACAAATGTTGCCAAATCAGACTTTGATTAAGCCACGCAGGCTTTATAACGCGGACTGATTTGGACCCGGACATTGAGCATTGCTTGCCGTCTTCATGGACATAACTTTAAATGCACTTTTGTCGAAGGTCAGCAAATTTCAAATGCATCCAGCAATTTCACACTGAAGTTACCGAGCAGTCGGGTTCATTTTGAAAACGTATTGAAACAATACAAATAGGCAGCAGCTCAAACCTGGCATGTAAAAAAAAAAAAAAAAAAAAAAAAAAATCTTGAATTATGTGCTTTTAGGAATTCGTTGACCAATAGAAACCCTGCCGGCCCGGGCACACCCAGGGTTAGGGCTTCGATTCCCAGTTAATTCAACAGGCTCTCCAAGGTTTATAGATTCCCATGCTTCTTTCAGTGGACCACCCATGCGAGGCACATTTATCCATGAATTACTGTGATCATCAAATACCACTGCTTACTTCCACACTATTTGTTACACTCAAGCGTAAGCATGGACGCTAAAAGGGGACCTATGGACGGCTTTCAGAGAGCCACAAATACTTTCCTGTGACGGTCAGAATGGCTGCTAGCAATCAGAAGTGCTTTGTGTGCATGCACAACGGTTAATAATTCTAACATCTGTGGGCATGTATATCCGGCTATTTAAGAGAGAGGGAGAGAGTGAACTATCTCTGCATGCAACGCGCGCACACACAGTGGGAGAAAATGGGGGTCCTGTTACGGGCAGCACATGCCTCGGACCGGCCCATAAATTCATGTCAGTCTGGAAATAGACCTGTAAATATAGAAGGCCCTGGCAGTGGAGGTGGGAATGAGAGAGGAAAGGGCAGCCTCATACGACGTTCTCTTGCATCTCAGCCCCCCTTACTTTCTACCTGATAACCCTACCTCACACTCTTCCTAACCCTTTACCACCTCGTAGCCACTTGGCCGGGACGCAGGACCAGGGAGCGGGAGAAAAGGGCACGTTCCCACCGCCGTCACTCCTCACTGTACCGATTAACCTTACAACTTGTGCAATTGATGCAGCTTCCCCACCTGACGCTGTACTTACTGATCGAGCCTGTACCGCATGGAACAAAACACGGGAGCATGTTGAGTTCACACCACAACTTACGCCCTCTGTAAAATGCTTCAAGCAGTGATGATAGCTGAAAGCGCAAGAAAATAATAAATATAAGCCTATTCTCAAGACCTCTGCGTCTACGGAAGAATGAAAAATCACATGTCCCATACGCGACATAAAAATATACATCGCCAGATTTATAATTTTGACATTTCAAAACTTTTAAATATTATTTCAATAACTGCATAAAACAGTTTTTTTTCCTTCATTAAATTCATCACAGTTTGATTACAAATTTCAGATAAAATCTTGCTTGTTTTTAGATAATTCTATCTTATTTTGTGTGGATTTGTCATCATTCCTGGCTGATATTTTGATAATTTCCCCATTACGATGGCATTGTTTCCTGATGATTTCAGGTTAAAATAAACTGATTGATTAAATATGAACTGCTAATCTGCTCTTGAATTTCCAATCATTCAGAAAGGAAATGAATGAACGCATGGGATGCGTGAGGAATACGATTAAGCAAAATAAAAGTAACATGACTAAATTACAAAAAAAATTGAATTAAATCATTTCTTCCCGATTGATTTCAACCTTACAAAGATTTGTGTGACTTCAAAACCATGTCTCATTAAAGCACCCGAAACCTGTATGAGACGAACAACTATCAATATGAATCACTATTCCTTTGAAAATAACAAAGATTATAATCAAAGATTTACCGTCTTCACCCAAACAAAGATCTCTTTCTCGGAATTAACATTGTTTTTGTTTTTTTAGCTAAGTTGTTGACTGGGGAAAAAAAGCAAATAACTGTCTGCTCATGCTGCTGCCGCGGCCCTCCTCCTTCTCGTTGTGCAATATCCATATTTATTTTCAATTTCGGATCGATTCTAAATTTCAGATAAGCTTTAGTTTTTTGTTGCGTCCATTTCGTTAAGTCGATTTATTTTACTGGGAATCCCTGGCCTTAAGTTTCTAGTTTTGTTCTGTCGTGTTACACATGATGGAATGACAACAGTCCATCTTGAATCTCAATTAGCAGGTCCAGCTTTTCTCCTGTAAATTCTCTCGATTGCTTTTAGAGTCCTGTAAAAATGGGGTGCTTGAAAGGACTTATAATCATCTTCAGAATTACCAACACATTATCTGGAAGTCACCAAGAAATTCAGTCCTCCTCGCCAAAAGGGATTGGTAAGACCACAAAAACAATGTTTAAAAATGGAATATTGCAAGTTTTATAACAGAAAAAAAGGGGTTGGCGCAGCGACGCTGCATCTTAAAAGCCTTTCATGAGCACTTTCCGTTCTTACGAAGATACTGCGAGATCCTGAAACACAGGCCTCTGAATATCATTATATTCTGGACGGTTTATTTGGGTCATTTCTGAGTAAAAGAATGATGGTAAAAACAGTGGGGTGACACGAATGCACATGGCGTGACTGGACTTGCTTCTCTTCGCTGTCTGGATGCTCCTCTCTTCCCTCTGAATGCTGAGAAATCGGCTGAATTGTCTTAAACCAGACACTAGTACAACCCTCTTTGACAACCCAGTCTGAATCATTAACCACAAAGGAGAAACAGGAGGATGTTGTTTGTTTGAGTCCCGACTGCTGCCCTCTAACAATGTGGGCAGCCTCTGCAATTATTAAAACTGTCATAGTAATACCTGTGATTTCTTTAGAAACTGTGATATCTGAATATTTACAGCACGCTTTACTGGAGAGGTGGATTGGAACGGCCCGTCTGCTGGGCAGAAGGTCCCTGCCTCTCCCCCACCCTCCTCTCGCTGGAGGATCCAGGTGTGCCACCATCGGTTTGACACTGCAGCTGAAAGGAAGTGCATTCCAGAGCAATGATGATGCGTTTCCTCTCAGCCCCGCTGTGTGCCTCGACACGCCGCCGCAGCAATTACAGCGCCACATCAAAGGCCGCCTGCCATGACTCAGCGCATATAAACATTAACAGACACACACCTAGATGTCGGCTGCAGCACAGACTGTAAACAGACCAACAGATCATGCTCCCATTCTCTGCAGGCATACGCCGCCATTTTTCGATGTTACCTTAAACTGCATGGACAAACACACACACACACGCACACACGCACACACACACACACACACACACACACACACAGTCTTAATGAATCTGTTGGCAGTAGCTGAAAACAAAAGTACACACAGACAGACAAACACACAATAGGATGAGCTTCAGCAATTTGAGTGCCAGTTGATTTCCTATGCAAGCGAGCACACATTCAGCAATGTAGCTCTACCCCCCCCCCCACACACACACACACAAGCTCTTTCATCTCTGTTCAGCACCACGATAAACAAATGAGTCAGTTGGTGCTCGCAGAGACCTGACTCACGCTCATGCACGCGCGCGTGCACGGACACACACACACACCCCACGGATTTGGCGAGGAAGCGGAGAGAAAGCATTGAGGACAGTAAAAGGTGAGGAGAAGCAAAAAACAGTCAAATCATTCTGTTTTTGTCTGCTAGATCCTCGTGCACAATTTCCCAGACATTAGCCGTTGTCTCCTGTCAAACACATCAGCGCCAGGACACTACATGTGAAGAAACTCCGAATTTCAATATTCAAAAAATAAGACGTCTGATACGAAACACAAATAATGGCGTGTTCTCCGAACAGAAAAAACCCCTGTTCCGTTCCACATTGGTTGAATAGTTGCGAAAGGCTTTTGCAAACAAATATATTTGTCATCTTTAAATAGTTAGTGTCAGAATTAAGACTATTTCAATGTTTCACTGCTAATTTTCAACCCAATTTTTAGTAAATTAAAGGCAGTTTTCTTATCGATTTCAGACGATTCCTTTTGGATTTTTGGGGCAATCTACTTTGAACCGGAGATCACGCTTTAAGTGGTATAAAAGGTGACTCATTGCCAAAGAAATGCATTCCCCCATGACGTCAAAACGTTTTGTATTTTTGGATCAAATCAGCAAATGCAAGTTTTTTTTATTTGTTGTTGTCGTTGCTGATGAGGATACAGATCAGGGCTAATACCCGATCCGTATTCCGAGAATTTGAATAGTCAACCAAACAACACGGCAGTTCCGATACTTGATATATTGATATCTTGCCCACCCCTGGTTTCAAGAAGGTTATAAATATCTTACAGAAACATTGTGCATTACCCATCTACCCTCAACCATCTCTTCCCCTCTCTGTCACCGTCTCTCTATCAACAAGCACATCTAGTGTGCCAGCTGGTCCCGGGCTCAAAGTGCAACAAAACGGTTGGATCCAGGGGGTTCTTTCTCCAAACACTGCGACAGGATAAACAATGACAGAGTAGATATGGACTTTTCGGCTGCTGTAAGACATGAAGGATGAATCTTTGGCGATTGCCAATCGATGCTCAGAAAGCTGTGGACTCTTAGACGGTGTTTTAAAGTTTGTCATTCGGATGATTTTTAAAACACTGATGACTCATTGTGCAAAGATCATGTACGCCTACAGCACATCTCTCTCCACACCAGACAACATTTGGAGGGACTTTACAAAAGTACATGCAAAAAAACGAGGAATGCAAGACTATGGGCTTTTTAAATGGCAAAAATACTGGGCTGGCTAAGATGTATGTGTCATTTAAGAGGTGAGAAATTCCCTATTAAACTTATTCAATTGATTTTACAAGTATTTGCGAAAGGGGACTTGAAAAAAACATTGATAGACCTACAGACACCCTGTATTAGTATTAGACTACTTAAGAGCAAACCTGGGCAATATCACATGAAAGTCTTGAAAGACTTTTGTACTTTTTTTTTTTTTAATGAAATTAATAATTATTAAATTATGCTGACAAAAATCAGCCACCACCAGCATACGCAGAGTCAAATTTCTCCCAAAGTTGTTTAACTTCTCCCACCGATGTCCATGTGATGTGTAAATATTTTCTCTTTGTAAATCCGAAAAATGTCTCATATGACATCAGACAAATGGCACTCACAGACACCCCCGTATAAAAGTACACTGCGTACATGCTGACACATGGAAAATAGCATCATTTGCACGAACCGGCACGGAGACACACCAGCAGCTACAAAGTCAAGGTCTTTTTCGGGTGCGGGGGTGTGACTCGATCACTTGACCTGACGCAAACAACAGTACATTCTACGAGCCAATCGCGAGCTGGCACACAACATGCATTGCGCACACAGACCTCAAGATGAACCACATATTGCTGCCACTTCCTGTAGCTGTGATCGCCTGACTTCGACTCCCCGGACAGATGCCTTCAAAGACAAAGGCCGGCTGCTTGTGCGCAGCCTTGTCAATATCACAGAGACTCCATCCAAAATAGATTCCCCAGATCAGCTGCAAATTGATATAATGCCACTAATAATAGCGCACGCCGCTAAAGGTTTAACGAAGGTTTATTTTTGATGTAAAGCCAATTGTCTTCTGCCCACGTTGAAACTCATCCTTACACGCAAACAAGAGCCTCCGGCAAAAAGAAAAGAGAAAAAAGAAACAGTCACAAATGATTGTGAATGTAGGAAACAGTTATTTAAAAGTCACTGTCGGAGAATAACCACTGTATTACCACTCACACAGGGTAGAACTCACCCTTGGTTGCTGTGGAGATTCCGTCAGATTTGGTGAAGTCTATGCTGGCGTAGGCTCCGTTCTCTGGCAGAGGCACAGTCCCCGCCATCACTGTCAAGCTCCCATTGCTGTTGACCGCTCCTGACGTTGTGGCACCTGCACTAGTTCCATCATCCCTCAGCTCCAAGGCAATGTAGTTTAGGCCATTCTGGTAACCCACGGACATGTTTCGGCACATTCTACCAGCTCCAGCTCCCGAGGAGGAGGAGGAGGAGGAGGGGGATGCTACTGACGCTGTGCCCAGGTCCAGTGCTCTCGTCTGAGTTTGGTGAGCTGACAAGTCCCCGAGACCCTCCACGGACATCCACACGCTGTCGAAAGACGCAGAGCTGGCCCATCTGGAAGCCTGACCCTCCGTCGGGTATGATCCATTGGGGGCGGCCGGATCAGCCTGCGTGGGGTGACTGGCTGAGGATGAGGAGCCTAGACCTCCTCCAGAGGGAGTTGAATTAGAAGAGGATGTGGAGGAGAACGTTTCGGAGCTGTGTCTCCTCCTGCCTTGAGGGTCCGCGCGAACAACCTTGGGCTCCAGCTGATGCGTCGACGCCCTGCTGGGGCTCGACGGGGGGAGAGTGGGGGAGATGGATGAGGAGGAGGCGGAGGGCGTGAGGCTGTAATGTCCCTCGATCACGCAGAGATGCTGAAGCATGGCCGTGGGGCTTGTTTGTGTCCGCTCACCTCTACTTAGGTTAAATGTCATGTCCGTGTAATCGTCCCCCATTGACCTCCAGTGACCTCCGGCAGGGACTCCGGGGGAAGACAGCGCGCTGGTATTGCTTGCGAGGGGTCGGATATAGCTGGGCGGGTTCCAGGGGGCGACGAGGCTCGGTCTCGGGGACTGATTCTTACCCAGACAGCTGGCACTTTCCTGGTGGTCAACGCCAACTTCCACACTCATATAGTCTTGGTTCGTTTGGGACAAGGGGGGGGAGTGATGGTGGTCACCGGAGCCCAAGGAAGGGGCTTCATCTTGAGCGGACAGAGGATAGGCTGGAGGCTGCTGTTGGTGGGGGTAATGATCGCCAAACTCGATATTAATGTACTCTCCTGGACTGGAAGGCCCTTCGGACGAACTACCGGCAGCGGGGACTGATGTCGAGGTACCTGCAGACGCCGTGGAGGGCTCGCTCACGCGCAGCGGGCCGTGGAAACTCCTTCGGCCTAAAGGGAGACGGTTCGGCCTCACGATGCGTCGGTCGGCCATCGAAGCGGTCGTGTGGTGCGCTCCGTAAGGTGGGGGCGGGTGAGACGGCGTGGAAGTGTTTCCACCCCTGACCCTTTTCTCCGGTGTCGACAGTGAAGTCGTGGCGACCGATGAATAGACTGGCTTGGCAGGGGAACTCATAGGAACATATTCCCCGTACTCCTTCTCATCCCGCTCTCTGGTGGGAGCCTTATATGAGCGAGGGAGGGAGAAATACGGGCTGTAAGACTTGTAGGTGCCCTCGGGTGTGCCAGGTGTATAATATCCACTGCCCCCTTCGCTCGAGAGCTTGTGGCCCCTGCTACTGCTGTACGACATGTCCATGTATTCACCATTTTCAGGTCTCTCCGCTATGCTGTTAGTCACATTTGAACCCGACACGTTGGAGCTACTATGAGGGCTGGGCGACGCCTGTACCGAGGAGGGGGAGCTGCCACTGCCGCCCGGGAGCATCATCATGTAACCGTGTGAGTCCGTGGAAGATTGAGTCTGGAGCTGGGGGTGGGGGTGGGCCGAACGAGGACCAAGAGCCGGACTCTGAAACTGGGGGGAGTGGGAGATGTGATGGGAGTAAGAACTGGGTTGCATAGGCATGTAGTCGGGGGGAGTGTCCCGCGGCGACGCGGCCACGCCGCACATCATCGGCATGTAGCCGCTGTCTTCCTTGGCGGAGGAGGAGGAGGAGAGGGGAGGGCGCTCGCTGCCGGCCTCTGTCCGGGGGAGCGTGGAGGGACGGCTCTGCTGGCTGTGCTCTGAGCAGGAGCTGTAGTCGGAGCGGAGCGAGGAGGAGGAGGAGGAGGGCCCGCCACGGAGCAGCCCGCTGCCAAATGGTAACACAACATCAGATCCCTCGTCCAATGAGAAATTGGTCTGTGTCATTTTCTGGTAGACCGCCACTCCGGAACCGCCGGTCGCCCCACCGGTGGGTCTGGTGAAAGAATGCGTCCTCCTCCTCAGGGATGATGAAGAAAAGCGCTCGTCCTCCGTCGTCGATGTGCTTTCATCTCGCGGCGTATCGCCTCCGCTATTGTTCCCGGAGCCCCCGCTGGTGCCAAACACCTCCCTGTTCCAGCCCATGGCCATATAGTCATTTAGGCAATTCTCCTCTCTGATAGGGGGTGTGTTTCCCAGGGAATCCGGGGTGTTACTTCGCACCCTGAAGTATCTGAAGTCACCGGGGCTGGAGCCGTACTCGTCTGAGGAGTTGAAACCGCCGTCGGATGGAGAGCCACATATCGAGGCACTGGATGGGCGGGTGAGCGTGTCCGAGACGGAGCCGTGGCCGCTGCTGGAGGACACGCTGACAGGACTGGTCGTAGAGGGGAAGTGGGAGACGGGCAGCGAGGCGGAACGGGCGTGGTAGGTGGCCGACGACCCCGGGGCGGCTCTGACGTAGCGTCCGCTGCCGGTGCTCGTGCCGGCGTTCCCCGTGGCGACGGCGGCCCCACTGCCGCCTCCGCCCCCCTCCTGGCGACCGTGGTGGGCTCTCGTGGAGTTCAGGTGAACCAGACTTCCGGTGGCGGAGCGAAAGGGGCGGTTCATCGTGCCCTCCCCTTCGCTGGACGTCCGGAAGCGATAACCACTGGCGCCCGAGCTCTTGCTGGAAGGCGGGGTGCCGACGACCGATTCCGTCCTCGAGCGCCGCTGCAGCCCCGTCTGACTCGGCGGCAGGTTGCCCAGATGGCGACGCGTCGTGATAAACGGCATCGGGTTGGAACCCGACGACTGGCTCTTACTCCTGGGCCGGAACTCGGCAAACGCTTTGAGGGCTTTCATCGTCTCCAAAATAGTCTCGTGCATGTTCTGGGCCACGACGGAGTCGTCCACTTGCATCCATATCTCCCCGGGCCCGATGGAGGAGGATCGGCCCACCTCGATGAAGAAAAAGCTCTCCGAGTGTCCGCACCGCCGGATGTTCATCAGCTGCAGGTTGACGCAGGGTGTCTCGGAGTTCAGCTTGACGAGGTGAATGGTTTTCGTCGAGAGGCATAGCCGGTACACGCCCGTGAGGTTTTTCGTTTGACCCAGTCCTTTCGGTTTGACGTTCACTTGCCACACTTCCTTGAACACCGTACCGGGGGTGACCGTACCGTATCCATCGTCCAGGTCGTCCGAATCCAAATGCCCTTTTTTGCCCTCGCTCATCAACTCGCTGACCGCGACGTACCAGTCCTCTTGCTCCAGCTCGTTCTCGGCCACGATGGCAAAGTACTCGTCCTTAGTATAAAGGGCGATGAGGTGTTTGTTTTTGGCGTCCGCCCTTTTGTTTACGGTGAAGCACTGGTAGAGGTAAATAACCCTTTTCGGCGACGAAGGGGCGACCGCTCCGCCGCTGGCGGCGGCCGCGGCGGCGGAGCGCAGGCTGTTCCTGAATTTCTTCTCGCTGTCGTAATACTCCAGGCGGCTCGGCCCGAGGTGGCTGGCAGCCCGCAAGACGAAAAACCTTTTATGTCCGTGTTTCTGCTTTCTCAAGTAGCCACACTTTCGGATATCGTCCACGGCGTCCGACGTGTTTGAGACGTTCACGGACGCGTATACATGGCCGCCGCCGCCGCCGCTGCTGCTAGCCGCGGGGTCCTCGGCGGTGTGTACCTGGCTGAGGGACGACGAGGAGGCTTTCCTGTCCGGTGACTCTGCGATGTTTTCCCCGGAAAGATGCTGCTGCGGAGCCAGCTGGTAGTGGTGGTGATGCTGTTGATCGGCCGGCGGGTGGTGGTGGTGGTGGAGGTGGCTGAACTGGAGATGGTGGAGGTGGTTGGAGGGCGGCAAATGATGGAAACGGGAGCCTCCTCCTCCTCCTCCGCCGCCGCCGCCGCCGCCGATATTAATTAACGGGGAAGGGGGTTCCCCGACCGAGGCGTCTCCGTTCGCAGCGGTGGGTTTTGCGCCCACGTCCCGCTGCTGAGTTTCCAGCATCAACATCGCTGCCTTGCCTTCCTGGTAATTCGTGAAATTTGCCATCAGAGAAAACAATCAAAGGTCACTTTACTAGCAAGCTAATCCAAGTGGACCAAGACCCCATTCTTGTTTTGGGAGACGAGCTCCCGAGTCCGGCTAGGCCAGCTAACGTTGACTCTCACGGCTCAGATTTGCATTACTTACGGACCGGCAATAATATTCCAGCAAAAGGGAGCCCCTTCGCCCTCTTGGCGCCGAGGCGGGTATTCCACGGCGAGTTTTTTCACGAAATGAAGCCTCCCGTGTGCAACATGACCACGTTCAGTCGCGCTTCTCTAATCGGGAGGCTCCGGCTAGCTCGGCTAGCAAACCGTTCCCTTCTCCTCTTGTACACAACTCTACGGGCCAGAGCACAAACAACACGTGACCATCTGCGTCACACACCGAGCGGGGAGGAACAAAGGCGACGGGACGCGCTCCGATTGGGCGCGTCTTGCGAGTAGCTTGGAGCGACAGCCACCGCTGCCAATCGGCTCGCGGTATAAGTGCCTGCGTCAATAGCGTTGACCAATCGCATCGGGTGGAGTTTTATCGAAGTTAAAAATAGGCGTCGACTTTCCGGGGCTTATCTGGAATCTGATATTAGTATTTCCAGCGAATTGTTAAGACGAAGAAAACTGATCCCAGACCTGCAGACGGACCAAAAAGCGACGGCGAGCTTTTCCCTCTGCGGCTCTGGGCAGACAAAAGTCGCGGCTCAACTTTTACATTGACCCCCCCTGAAGAGGTTATGTGATTGGAGAGCTCTGCTTTGCAGCCAAATAACAAGTTATCCAACAATAATGGGCATTTTCATTGGTAAAAGAAATAAAACGAATATATTCAAAGAGAAGGATAGATAATACATTTGGAGGATTTTTGTATAACTTAGTTATGTTGAGAATCAGCCACATAGATTAACGTTTTCCCTTAATTATCCCAAACTTCTCTGTCCAAAACTTCTCTCAAAGTAGAGTACATATATTTTTTTTATGCGTGTACAGTTTTATACATTAATTATAAGCTAGTATTCTTATTAGATTCTGTCGCGTAGTCACAGAATGTAGCTCCTCCATAATTACTTTTCCATGACTGGGACAGATTGTTTGCCTACAAATGCTCTATTTACATTGGACTTAATGAAGAGCAAGGCGCCAGTTTTTGTTTTTTTATTGGCTGAATAAATATTTGTTTGTACGGACAAAAATGCAAAATGCATTAATACCTTCGGTTTGGTCGGTGAGCATTTTCCAGTCTAATTTGCTGTCTCGTCTCGCTCTGCTGCTATTTGTCAAACCCTCGCTGTTACTTCGTCGACACAAAATAATCGCTGAGCTCAATCACTGTATAACATGTCATTTTTTATCTTGTTGGAGATGATAAGCTGCGCGATAAGATAAGATCGTATATATTACCCCTTTATATTACCCCCGCGATTTGGACAATCACAGCAGCAAAAAGTGAAGACAGAGCAAGTAAGCGCTATGTAAAGCTTGCATTCTACTTTTTGCCTGACTTGAATTTTTTTTCATGACCTTATGAAAACAAAGCGACAAAGAGCTCTCTAAACTCTGGACGTCTTTTTCTGAAGGGCCCACATTTTCACAAAATAATGCTGCCGGTCAGTCACAATGCCAGCGAGCGTCAGAGTAGTTAGGGTGACCTTAAATGGCCTCTTTCCCCATAGTTAAATCCCAGCATTGCTTTGGCACAGGTGCCAACTTCGAATTAAATCCGGCTTTGTTTACACCATGCCATCTTTTCAGCACCGACAAAACATCCGCCCAGCTTGGACTGGTTTTAATGTTGCTTTTTTACCCCAAGGCGGCCCTGAGTGACACATACAGCTTATAAAAAGAGTGTACATGTGCGACGGTGGTAACTCAAGCCCTTGTTGTGTCCATGGGAACCTTGATCAAGTAATCTTGCAGGACTCCCCCATCTGCCCTGGGGAGAGATGGAGGTCTCTGTGTTCTTTCACACCACAGAGAACACCACGCATGGCTCCCTATGCCTCGACTATACTTTGCATGCAACAATTTGCTGGATCCTTTTATCCCAAATACCTTTCAGTATCATGAGTGGGATCATGTGTAGTGCAGCTGGTCCCAGTAGGAATCGTACCCTTCACCCTGGCAGAGTGCGTGCTGTGTTTTACAAATGGAGCTATGTAGAACCACTGCGTGCCTCTGCAACTCCGTCTCGGGAAGAAAACCCCCCTTGTGCCTGTTTGCCTGTGTTTTTTAACTTTCCTCCCCTGTCGTTTTCTGATGTGTACTTCATATTATTAATGGTCATCGGTTTAGCTGCCCGGTTACGTCAAATTGTAAAGGCTCAGTTGTGACTCGGCCGTACATTTGACATGGACCTTTTAGTCTCTCTGTCAAAAGATGTTTCGCGGTAAAGGAATTGACCGTCTTTCCCCATCGCCTTTATAAACACAGAAATAGGAAAGGGTAATAGAAAATGATGAAACATAAAAAAATGAAGTTAAAATAAATATGAAGCCGCTGTCTTCCTTTTACCATGTAAAAACCAAACAGAAAACAAAACCAAAATACATTGCCCTATGTCATCACCCGCCTGTGTGTATAGAGTATTTACTAAGGGACAAATATTGATTAAATTAGTTGTATTTTTAGAGGTGATGGTGTATCAGAATTTTCCTGAATAATATCTAAAAATGTTTAAAGAAGTTACTTGAAAATCAGCAAGAAATCCTGTCCTGTTTGTTTTTTGCAAATTCATGAAATATTCAAATCCGATCAGGGATGCCTTTTCTAATTTCTTTCTTTTGATGCCTTTTCGAATTTATTTGTTTTGCACACGACTTTCCGAGCCCTGACCTTGATATGTGAATGCTCGTTCATCTCAACAAAACCGATGTTTTCATAAAGTAAGCGATGAGTTCATAAACCGTTTGGCTGCGAAAATGTCGATAAACCCTCTTGCGAAACGAGAGAGATCCCCCTTTGCATTGTCTTTTTGGAAAGACTGCGTTGGTTTACTGTACTTTTTGGTATCAGTGCAGTTGCAGGCTCAGAATAACACAATGCCGTGTCCCGGGGTGACCCCTGTGTGGAGTGCACTCCCACTCCTCCCACTCTCAAAGTAAAAAGGGAAAATTTGTCAAAAAAGTAATTTCGCAGCATCGCTGACAAAAAAAAGTTCTTCTGTCGGGTTTGCGTCAAGGAGCTCGCGTTCCTTGTCTGACCAACTGTCAAATTCGCGATTTCACGTGCCGTTCAGCAAAATTTCAACCGGAGAAATGCCATTTGTTGTCGACCTTTGCCTGGATCATTTAGTGTTTCAATTAGCTTTTAAAACGACAAACAATTTAGTAGCGGATTTTACTCTTTTGATATTTCAACTTGCAGCAAAATCCCACTAAACAACCGCTCGAATTAACAAAAGAAGTGAATAATACTCGCAAAAGCTTTGTCCCGCCAGCCTGTCAGCCGAGTGAATTTCTCTCCCTCTCTTTAAGATCTTTAATCTCTTGTTACGGAAAAAACGGACAACATAGTGACAGCCGGAATGCCAGTCTCTCCCACACTGACGGCTAGCTACCAGTCGAGCCGACGGGCAAGCCAACTCTTCCCGGGGGAAGTATCAGCTGCGTTTCAATGGAAGGCCGGTTCCGCTAACCTCTGTCTGGCGCGAGACCAGTCGAAAACCCCCGAAACCGCCTTAAGCTTTTCTTCCTGTCGTCGGCGCGACGTCTCCGCGGCGGGACCAAACACAAGTAGCTATCTGCACACTTTCCAAACAAATATTTTCTAGATTCTGCGAAAAATTCCTTCTTAAACCGCCGGAAGAACACGCAGCACGCCCCGGCCCGGGGGTCGCGAATTTGAATTTTTACAGCGATACTATCATGCGTCGCTGTCACGCAGCCGGGCGCTAAGTGCGAGAGAACAAAGAGACTGCATGTATGACTGTGCCTTTGAATGTGTGAGCGCCCAGAGCCCTGCTGTCACTCAAACCGGCAGCCGGCATGTGGGTTTTAAGATGCAAATCGCGCTGGTGTTCTCGCATCGGGCCGTTTATGTGGTCGCCGTGCCCCGGTGACAATGACTGACATCAGCTGTCTGCGGAAGCTCCGGAGGAGGTTCAGAAACCCAGATATGGATTGCTGTAGTCATCAGGTTTTATATTTGTCTCTAAACAGGAAAATGTGTTGAAACGCAACCAGATCATTTTAATGCCTGGGTCCTCGATCAGAATTCCCCACGGTGACTCTTGTGTTTTCAATTGGCTGGATTAAGTTATTTGCGTGCAATCACTTTCTGGTGCTGGAGACACACAACCCTGACTGGAAGTTTAAAAGTTGAATCATGCCTGTTGGTTTCTTGACATTTTGAGGGAGTTTTGCCCTGTTTTTTTGTTTGTTATTTTTCAAGCAAATCTTTAGGTTATCTCGCTGGATTTTATGGTTATTTTGCCCGGACAGCATTGGTTTTTTTTTTGCTATTGATACAATAATCTTCAGAAAATAATAAGAACTACTCATGGTTGATGGAGACAATTTCATGCAGTTTGGTATTTTATTGAAAAGTTTTGAAAATCAGCAACCCGACCTCTCCTGACCTACTGGACCTCTCGAGTCCAACTTTTCAAACCCATATAATGGATAGACTTTAACATTTTGTTGCACTTTAATTAGCAGTCAATCAAACTCAGCAATTTGATACATTTTATACAAAAATATATCTTAAAAAAAAAACTCAATTTGTGTACCTCTTGGTAGCTTAGCTTTATTGTCTTAATAGTGCGTCATGTAATTGATGAGTCGTCCTTTTTTCTCCAGATCAACATAGTGCCTCCACGCCGCCGGGCGCCGTGTAACAGCGCCCTCTCCTGGCGGCGACAGAGAACTGCAGCCACTCCTGCCTGTCGCCCGGTGCAACAAAGAAGCGCGGCCAACAAAGCTGAGACACACACGGGACACACAAAGGAAAGCATGCTTCCCTTTGTTACAGACCCGGCCTGTTATTTCAGGACAAGCACAGTTGCGACGCTGCTGCCGCTGTTGACATTGCAATTTAAACAGACGCAGACGGGCAGTGTTTTTACTGAGCCGGAGGCAATTTGTTGAAATCTCTGCATTCAGTGCACTCGCTTTCCAAACTGCTGTAAATCAGTGGCAACCAAACAAGTGTAAGCCCACTGTCGTACTCCAGTAAACTATATTTACTGTCTGTTATGTCCAGAGTGCACTGTAAACCTTTGTTATTTGCAAATACATGTGTATGAAATAGAAAAATGAGGCTGTGCGTTGTTAATTAATACGTCATATTTGAAAAAAAATGGAAAACTTTTTGTCTCTCACGGTTCACACGGCTCGTATAGAAATAAACTGCATGATCCCACCGGATGAAATACGTGATTTTTTTGGAGCATTAGTTTTACACTGAAATCACAGGAAGATGCACCAATTTTACATTTAACTTTTGTCTGTATATTTTTTAAAATTATTGGCAGATGGCTTTGTCAATTTCATCCTCTTTCACAAACAATTATCATTATTTATCTAGTTTAATTTGCTCTTTTGCTGTCTGATGGTGGTTGCAGGTGGACGGTGGCCCCGGATGACCCCAGAAGCGGTGCCCCCCTCCTCCCGTTACTCATTCAATGAGGGGCCTTTTCTGTCTAAAGCTTGTTTTAAAAAGGCTGCGAAAGGTTTGGCGTGCCGAGATTCACAACATTTCTTTTTTCCTTCTGTGTGTTTTTGTTTTGCTGGCATTGAGGAATATGTCCTCTGATAAATTCTTGCATTTTGCTCATTCTTCTCTCTCTGTCTTTCTTTTTTTTGTTCATCTACTTTGCATGGCTTTTGTGCTCATTAATTTTTTTTTTTTTTTGGGTTGCTTTTCAATCTGATTTTTATTTTCTTCCCGATTTTCTCATTCAAAATTTAGATTTGGGATGTTTTGAAATAACCAGATTCAAGAAGATATTTTTTCTTTTGTTCACAATTTTTTTATGAACCAAATTTATCAAAAAAGGACCCAGAACTACGCAAGAAACAAACACACACAGTATATAAACTATATTAGCTAGATATGTTTTTCATTGTGCAATACATTAAAATGAGAAAGGAGGCTTTGGAACAGTGGAACGTTCACGTGGTCCAGGGTGGTGCCGCTTTGGTCCCTCAACGTCTGCAGATTTTTTTTTTCCTCCTGTTTTCCGAAAGCACCAAACAGCTTTGAGCTTAACTGTATTTACGCTGAAAAATATCACGGCGCGTCTGATGGGACGGCAGAATTGCTTCACGACGACAGATCACTTTTACATGAGTAATCCAGGTCTAATCTGCAAACACCAGCTTCCATTCCTCAATACCCACTAATCTTTACAATATATTCTGGCCCTCCTTCTATATCAGTATATCATAATCTATACAAAACCCCCTCCTGCCCCCAAACAAACCACCATTAACCCCGGGGTAACCGTGCAAATCCCCTGTAAATCCCCCGCTCAGCACGTCGTGACACAACAGCTTGGTGGCGCCTCTTAAGTGTCCATTGGACCAGATTCTTTGGTACGAGATGACGGTTTCTTATCCATTATTCTTCAAAATATCAATATAGGGTTTGCACTGGTTACGGAAACTTAAGCAAGTTATACTGGTGACCTTTGTAGTTAAAGTTGCGGATATATACAAATATATTTACAAACAAAGGTGGCTATTTCTAGATGTTACATAACTGTAACTGTACATCCAGCCGATAGCAAAGGTTTATATCTAAGTTTTACATGCGGTTTGATGTTCAAGGGACGAATTAAAATGAAACTTGGATATTTCTCAAGACGTCACACGACATTTTTTTTTGTCGATCCTTTCATTTAATCGACTTTCTATCCAATGTAGAAGTTTAAAGAAAACGCAAGGGTCTATAATGCTCTTATATTACACATTCAGAAAATGTAAGAAAAGAAGATTCTAGTTCATTTCTTAGCAACACATTCTTTCTTTTCAGATGCAATGATTTAAAATGAGAATGTAAAGAATCGTGCCAAAATGTTTTGCAACGACCTTGAATTAGATTGCGTGTTGTATTCATAAGTGGTGTCATATTAACGTTTATAAGCAAACACGTTGAAATTGTGTTTTAAAAATAGGCGGTAAATACAACCGGCTAATTATGAAGGATAATGCGACCAAATAACGACAACTTCACTCTTACGA
>CAAKHD010032191.1:79281-80753 GCA_901007705.1 Fistularia tabacaria | reverse complement strand
CGATATTATATATATATTATATAATATCGATATATATTCTTGCTTGTGTTTGCTATCTATGTCTGTATGTGTATGTATATATGTATATGTGTATATTGTGTATGTTGTGTATATTGTGTATATATGTGTGTATATATTATATGTAGGTATCGGTCTGTGTATGTATATACAGTATGTATGTATATGTGTGTGGGCATGTATGCATTTATATACGTGTGTATATGTCTTTCCTAACTGTTTTTTTTTATTCTTGCTGCTGCAACACCCGAATTTCTCCTATGGGGATCAATAAAGTATTATCTTATCTTATCTTATCTTATCTTAAACCTTATATTATATGGATAAGGCTGAAAACTAAGTTTAATCTCACAAGCAAGTTTTTAGTCAACGTTTTAAACAAGCGGTCGACTTTTCCGTCTCTTCACAACACATTATTGCAATTATTTTCTGGAGCCTCACCAACACACTCTCACACTGACACACACTTGCACGCGCACACAGGGATCAGCAGGGATAATCCACAACAGCTTCCAGGATACCATCTGTGGCCGCACCGATCCAGTTTTTTCCCCCAGTTAGCTCACCAGGAGGCGCTGTGGGTTTATGTCAAACCCTGCTGTTGGATTCATTCCAGCGTACTGTTAGTTTTAAGCCGCCTTAAATGTCCAACTGAAGCGTCTGTCAGGTCCATTTGTGTTTCGAACAATGGAATGAATTTCGCTTGCATGATCATAAAAGAGCAATAATTTTATACCAGCAAAGTTAAAAATAAGGAATAGCGTCACTTTGGGAAGCACAAATCATACAATTTAGAAATCTAAAATTCGGACGCATATTTTGCTTTTGATGTGAGACGCAAGACAACAAACACTTTTGTCCAAAGAGCATTCCGGCTCTCCACTGGTCTTTCCCTGGACAAACCAAGTAATCTCAAGGCGGTAAACACTTGCACGCATCGTGCACATAATTTATTAGTGAACTGACCAAAAGTTAAACATCAACTATTTAGCAAGATTTGGATTTGTTTTAAAGCATTTGTTCAGTGTAAAAGCAAAAAAATGTTGTTTTTTTTTTCCCTTCACAGACTGCGGTGATAAACCAGCACCTTTTTGCTGGTCTTGTCAGACTTCGAAAAACAAACAAAAAAAAAATCTCCACAATCCTTGAGTTCGGTGCTCCCGATCTCTCTCACTGTCATTTGTGATTTTATTTTTGCAGAATGGTTCCGTTTTTCCTATCTCGACATTGCCCGCGTCGACAGCCCATTTTATTTTGGTAACCCGGCTCTTATTCGCGGCAGCTTATCTCACTTCCTGTCTACCCGTCTATCTTCACCTGTCAGTAAATCAGCGCTGTCAGTACAGCGTGATCCCAGCGTGTCCGTCCAATCAGGGTCCTGCTTGCCCTCACGCTGCGCTGTGTATTTGTGAGGTTGCACTCGTTTCCGTCTGTTTTGGCTCCGACGCCGTCTG
>CAAKHD010032191.1:66781-74281 GCA_901007705.1 Fistularia tabacaria | reverse complement strand
GTGTAGCTATATCATCGGTACCACGTAGCCGGAATCGTCTATCACAGGGGTCGGGAACCTATGGCTCACGAGCCAGATGCGGTTCTTTTGATGACTGCATCTGGCTCGCAGATAAGTCCTAGCTTTCATATTGCACCTGTTCAGGGTTGCGAATGGCTGGAGACAAACCCAGCTTCAGGGTCCGACTTCAAAACTCTTACATTTATTGGATAATGCGGCTGCGTACACAGGTTGTTGTGGGGTCAAGAAGTAAACTTCCCTCCAAATGAAACAGTCAGATTTATGCAGAGCAAACCCTTCTGACTAGTAGTTTGGCGAAAGGAAAAAAAGATGACGAGTACCGTGCTGTCTCAACAGGGATGGACAGAGGAATACGCCTTTGTCGAGAGAGCAGGTTCTGCGGTGTGTCTAATATGCGCTGATAAAATTTCATCGATGAAACGGTCAACGGTAAAGCGACACTTCGAGACACGCCGTGCCACCTTTGCTTCCAAATATCCGGTGGGGGACAGCGGGCAGAAAGCATGCCAAGAGCTACGACGCAGAGCACAAGCCAGTCTGCAGCAATTCCGTGTATGGGCCCGACAAGGCGACTGGAATTCAGCTAGCTTTACCGGTTCTGTAGCAATAGTGAGGCTGGCTTGACTTCCTGCCATTTCACCGTCAAACTCGAAATTCGGTATCTCTGTTTTCCCCCACCTGAGGCGGACAGGTCCAGAGTGCAGAATGGAGGCCCTCTGATTACCACCTCCTGCATAATGATGGCGAAGCTGTATATGTCACCAGGAATTGTCCCGTGTAACCCGGGCTGGCCGCTCCTCAGGATCTCCGGTGCCGTCCACAGCAGCTCTGGAGCACATAGAGAACCCATCATTTGGGACAACTCATAAATATGCCACAGAAAACCATTTGTTTCTCAACAAATTTAATCACCGTCGACCGGCGGCTCGACGTAGGGAAACCTCTGAGCCTCCAAAACTTCATTGTAGCCGTAGTCGGTGATCTTCAAGACAAAGCGCCCGTCCACCACGCAGTTGCGGGACTTGAGACGGGTGTGGGACACACCGCGGTGGTGAAGATACTTCATACCCTAAAAGAGAGAACAATAGTTCATGGGAACCATCCCTCCATTTTTGTCCATTGACCATCCGTCGAAGATTTCGGAAAGCATTTATCACAAGATGAACCTTAATCAGATCCAGCAGCAGCGAGGACTTGAACATCCAGTCGAGTTTGACGTCTTCGTTCACGAGCAAGTCCTCAAGGCTGCCTCTGGAGCAGAACTCGGTCACGATGGCGAAAACGCTGCAGTCGTGAAAGAAGCCCAGGAAGGGGTTGACGTTCTCGTGCCGCATGTCCTTCATCTGCAAACAGTTTGCAGCTTGTCAGGTCTTTCTCTTTAAAATGTCCATCAGGTGTACTCCTTCCGCTCTTTCCCGCGCAACATACCAGTTCGAACACATCACTGGTTTTGGGGTTGATGCGGCTAAACGACCCGTCAGGAAGTCTCTTCAGCCACGCCCAGTCGCCCTGGACGAATGAAACATCAGCTATTGTAATATGTAGCATTTCAGTTTGTATTGTAATGCATTAAAGCTTGTATCAAAAACCGATAAAGACATGTAGACATAGTTTACGTTGCATCCTAATAAAGAAAACAAAATTTGCCTTTTAATGATGAAAAAGCACTGGTATGATCAAATATCCGCTCAGAAATGTCCATGATTGACCGCGTTCTTGATAGTGGCCACCGTGTTACGACGTAAAGGAGTGAGATTTTATTACACTCCGTTCGATTTCAATACCTCAAAAATGACAACGTTGGAGTTCTCATAGGTGGCCGGGGACATGGTGGAGACCGGGGATGAGACGCTGCGGTCCGACACGCTCCTCATGCCGCTGGCCCTGCTGTCATCCAGGCTCAGTTTCTGCAAGTACAGAATCCAATATCCACCAATATGTGAGTATGACCAATGAAAATGAATGATAGTTTCATTAAGAAAGTCTGTTAATACCGCAACAAACAGTATCTAGTATTTTGCATTGATCGTAGCCTGACCTTGTTGCTAAGCGATGGGTTAATGAATGTAACGTCGGCCAGAGTCAGCAGGATCTTGTTCGGACCCCTGACGAGACGAATCTGATTGATGCGTCGCCTAAGACGTAAGCGTTGGGGGTGGTGGGAGAGAGAGGTCGTTGACAAAATGCTGTGTGCCACGCTGAATCTACAAACCGTCACACTCTCCAAACGCGGGTATTTTCATTTTTTCGACTCACCTGACGTAGTATACCAGGCCCAAAGCAAACAGCGATGCAAACAGCGCGCCGAGGAAAATGCCGATGGTCAATAAAAGATCAACACCTGCAAGGACAAATTAGGTGTGTGATTAAAAACCACGACCTCCGAGTTTAGCTAAAACAACCACTCCCTCGACAACCTTAACATATTGAAGCATTTGGAGTTTTGAGCGAATGGACAAATATTTCTCCGATGTCACTTCATCGCATTGATAAACTCTCAAAAGCGCTCTCGAAGATCAGGCTATTGTCGTATGCCTTTATTATTTTGTGTCTTTCTCACCTCCTGAGCAGATGACCCCAGTGGTAAACCAGCAGGGGGCGTCCTTTCTGGGCCCATAGCCCCGGGGGAAGTGGATATCCCGACCCAGGAAGCGCACCATGCTAGTGTCCATGTCGATCCTGTCATCCAATCGCACAATACGGTATTTGCTTGGCCGCCGGGTATAAACAATGATATCGTGCATCGTGTCAAACTTTCACTTCCTGTCACTTTCGCTCTGATATCCTGTCAACTCGCTTGTCGTTCCAGCTGCGAAATAAAGCAGAAACAACCAAGGGGTGTCACGCACCTGTGCGTAGGCCTCAGCTCCCAGGAGAGTCCGTCGGTGTCCAGTACGACGTAGTCTGTTAGAACCTCTCCGTTGCTGTTGGATTTAATCGGATGGCTGAAGCCCTGTCGCGTGGTAGGTAAAGACAGAGGAGGGTCGGAACTCTGTATGGACATCAGTTGCATGCGGTGAGGTTCGTCGCCGGTGAGGCACTGCCGCACCTGCCTCCCCTGACCGTGCGTCACTGATGCATACGTATGTATACGTGCACTCCCTTGAATTTCTGGCTTAATCTTTTTTACTCGCAAAACCCTCGAGGCAACCTCCTCTCGCGAGTACCTGAAATTCCAGGTTGTGCATCTGCTGCGCCAGATTGCCCCCCGACATCCACTCCCGAGACTGCCGAACGCGCTGCACTGCGTGAGCGACGAAGAGGACAGAGTTGTAGATGGTGCCGAAGAGAGGAGACACCTTCAACGAAACGAACAGAGGCTGTGATTGTCAAACCACGTAGGTCACGAGCGGAGCGTTCGACTTGCGGTCTTCGGCGTTCCCTGAATCACCTGCTGCGGTTTCAGTGTCCTCGCCACCTCCATTCCGTCCATGGCCTCTTCGTAGGCCTCGAAGAACGACTGTTGGGGCGAGTCGATGGTGACGGTCAGCACGGCGTCGTAGGCCCGCAGCAGCTTGCTGTTGCTCTTCAGAGCCGGGTAGCTCACGTTGCGGTACGGCAGGCTGTACAGCAGAGTGTCGTAGGGGACGAGCACCCGAGAGCCGTCGATTATCTGCATGTCGTAGGCCGTCTCCAGGAAGAGTTTCTGGACTTCGCCGCCAATCAGCGCCGAGTGCATGCAGAGGATAACAACTAGGACAAGAGCCAACACCCAAGGTTCGGATTAAAATCACAGCAGAAACACAAGCGTGCGAGAAGTCGCCCGTAGGCCTCCGTTCACCTCGTATCTCTGGCATCTTGTGAAGTCTGGTCAGAGTTCCCCTGACGCCGTGGGGTGTGTTCTCCATAAAGTTGACCAGTCTGACTGGCAATCCGTGGCTCCTAAGGGAGTCTGCCAACTGCAGCAGATGTGAAGTGGGAAATAACGTGAAGTCGGGACTTGTAAAAAACAGGATAAAACATCAGAAGATACCATTTTAGCAGTATTTTAATTCGCACTCCAGATGATCCAAACCTTGATGGCTGTTTCCACCCAGATGTCGTCTGAGGACGAGATGATTCCGACGTGTGCCCACCGGAAGTAGCGCATGAGCCTGATCAGCGCCCAGGTGGGCCTCGGGACGGAGCGCCCGAAGGTCGGGTGGCTCCGGACGTCATCCAGCTCGTTGCCGACGCAACCCCAGGCAAGCAACGGCTGCAAGCAGAAAAGGAACGCGGGACGACCGAGGGCATTCAGTACACGTTGTCTCTCCAGTATTTTCTGGTGAAAACGTTCACGTGCACTTCACGTACTTTGTTCCAGCCTTTGCTCAGCATGGAGGCAGCGTCGCAGTAGCCAGGGTTGGCCGGTCCGATGTACGCCGAGGCCTTGGTGTGGAGACCCACAAATCTCTCCAGGCCCCTGGATGTCTCGCATGGCTCCTGGTGGGCGAAATCAACTCTGTGAGTAAGACGGCGTCTTAGCATTATGACCCGGTTTGCCGCGATTGGCCGACACCCGATGCAGCTCAGCCAGTTATCAAAGCTGTTGATACGCAGGTCGATCGAGCCACTGCGAACTTCCTACCTGCAGAACGGAATAGTCGAAGGTGGCGGCGCGTGACAGCGAGGGGTCCCTGTTGACGCGGTTGACGGCGAGCTGCGCCGCCACGCTGGGGAGAGCCTTGGAAAACAGGGGGTCGCAACCCCAGGGACCCACCACCCCGACCCGGAACACCGACCCCTGGGCCGAGCCGGGCAGGAAACACAGCGGGGCCAGGAGAACCAGGAGGGAGGTTACGAGCCCGTAGGGAGATGGAGAGGAGCGACGAGAGGGTAGAAGAGGGGAGGAAAGGCGCTGCTGCTGCTGCTGCTGATCTGGACTTTCCTCACGCGCCTGCTTGATTGTTGGTGAAGACCAGAGGAAGCCAGGGCTCGGCAGTTGCATCTCAAAGGCTGATCTCCTCCAAAGTTCACCGCAAACCAGGAGGAAACCACCGTGGCGGGGCGGGGGCTTCGTGCCCGGCACAAAGAAATTGTGGTGAGTGAATTGTCATCAAAAAACGAGGACAAATAAGCTGAATGGTAACAAAGGCAAACAATAGTTTTCATTAATCTCACCTGAGCACATGTTTGGAGTTCTAATCTGATTTTAGCATCTGCTGGAGACCTGGTTGAGCAGTGACTTTAGACAGATTTTACTCTAGCGGGATTATCTGCTCTGACCCGCTCATAGTTGTGTAGCATTCTAGCACTAGCAGTGATGGACACTAGCTCAAACCTTAAATAGTTCTGGTACATAATAGAATACAGTAGAATTGAATTGAATTGAATTGAATTGAATTGAATTGAATTGAATTGAATTGAATTGAATTGAATTGAATTGAATTGAATTGAATTGAATTGAATTGAAAGACGGTTTGTTTTAGCTTGCTAATTCTGCACTAGGCCAGTTCTACAGATAAAAACAATCGATTTGTCATATCATTTGGAGAGATGTTTACAGAAGTGCTTTGCAGCAGATGGGTGACGGTGCCATTCTGGTTTGACTGACCGGTGTTTCTTCTTCTACTAGACTAACTAACTAATGTAACAGCCGTTCACATCAGCAGTTGTCTTTGTGTGTTTTATCATCGAGAGCAGCTCTAGAACGCACTCGTCAAGTGTGAAGACTTCATTCGTCAAGCGATTTCTTAAAAACATGAAGAAACAAAAATAAAACCAGATTGAATGTATTTGTTTCAAGTATTTCAGCATTCAAATGCAGTTGGAATCTACTTTTCCAGTAGTTTGCTTTGCCTTGCGTACACGCTTTGCTCTAATCTTTTCTGAAGGTCTCCTACCATTCACTGATGAGATGGACACGTCTCCGGCCTCCTGCACCAGAGCGCCGCGGTGATGGCAGCTTCCATCTCCTCCCCTCAGGCCCAGAAATTAATAGAATTACATCACTCCATAGCGAATGTACGTGTTACTTCGTCTGCAGGAATTTATGAACGTGTGTGTGTGTGTGTGTGTGTGTGTGTGTGTGTGTGTGTGTGTGTGCGTGAGAGAGAGAGAGCGAGAGAGGAGATTTAGAACAAGTGTGTGACCTGCCCTGTCAGATTATATCCAATCCAATCTGAACCCACGCCGCTATGAGCCACACAGACTGGGGATGTGTGTGAAAACTTGTTTATCTTTTATTATGACCGACGACACGCAAAGCAGAGTTATGCAGATAACACTATTTTCATCTTATTATTCGCCTTGGGGGAAAGCGACGATTGAAATGGTACTAAAAAAATTTCAAGCTGGTGTTTAGGAAGCTAATTTAGAGAGGAAATTAAAAAAAAAAAAAAAATCATGCTTCCGTTATGTTATTGCCTTCACGGCATTTACACCGGACGTTTTCTATTAAAAAAAAAAAAAAAAAAACATCTGCCAGAGCCCCGGGAGGAACTGAGACTCAGACCGTTGCCAGGTGTCGATGGAGGGCAGTCGAGCAAACACTGATAGCAGTCGGTAAATTAAACAATTGAACTAAAATGCAGGAATTTGATGGCAATCGGAATAAATACAAGAATGAGTCGAGTGATAAGGGGTCATGTGTTGCAGAATCTGCTTGAAACATGGAGAGATAGTGATGAAATGTTCCGCCGGGGTACATAACTCACCTCACATGAGACGGCTTTGGGTCGGGTCTGGGAGGGTGGAGGACTGACTGGCTGACGGGGAAAATTGGAATAAACTCATCAACGCAGGATTTTACCTCCCGGCTCCGTCCAGTCGGACATGAAACATTTGATTCACTTCAATTTTCACGTCCACACCAGATGGCTGTGAGGAATGCAGCAGCCGCACGCGGGGCCAGATAGACAGTCCAACATGCGCCCGACGCCGTTTCTCGTGTTTGACCACGGCAGCTGCACATGTGGTATTTCCCCGCGGTCTCAGCTCATGTGGGCAGCAGATAGATATTCTCTCACCACACACACACATTTATGGTTTCACCGCCCTTTTTTCCCAAAACACGGGATCGAATCCTGAGAAACTTCAAGCGATTTCCTCATTTTCATCTCTGACGATAACTAACTTGCCATTCTGACGGTATGAAATCCTTATAGCTTCATATTTCGGATACTTATCTCAAAATAACATGAGTTTAACTCGTAATTCAGCCTGATTCACTTCAACGTGTCATTCGCTTTCCCCTGGTGTAATTCCTCTTCTGACCACTAGGTGGCAGCTCCACGCAGATGCACGGTCCAGGGTTCCAGGCTCAGACGGTCTTCGCCTGGGTCCAGCTCGGCGTTCTGCAGATTTTGGGGGCGTTGAACATTACAGAGCGTTGTATAATTTGGCAGAATCAACATTTTATTCTGCAACAATGTATGCCATTGATGAGGGCCGGGCTGAAAATTCTGTTTGTCAACCTCACCCTTCCTCCGGGGGTCTGCAGTCTTGTTTTTTTTTTTTTTTTTTTTTTTTTTTTTTAAAAAGTTCAAAAACAATTTTTTG
>CAAKHD010032191.1:42202-54075 GCA_901007705.1 Fistularia tabacaria | reverse complement strand
AGCGTATGGACCCCAACCCCCCCCCCCCCCCCCGGGCTGACGCTGCCCAGATATCCCAGATAGATTCATTCCAAATGTCTTTGCAGGGGGAAATATTTGGAGCGCATGGAAACTTGTGACTCAACAAACCAACAGATACACAACAGAAAAAGGTCCCACCTCCTGACAGAGATGCAGGAAAGCGGCGTGGACTCCCTCGTGGTTCTCTCTGGCCGAGGCCTCAAAGTAAACCCCTCCTGTAGGGCAGAGGCAGCGTTAAGATCTGGACAGCTCTTATCTCCCAGATAACACGGAGCATTCCAGGCTCATTAGGCGGCGGGCGGGATATCGTTCAGATGCGAGGAGGGGGGGGGCCGGAGAATTTTCCTTTATCCTCTCAGCCGCCGTCAACGCATCAGTCAACACCGTGCGCGCGTTTACGGACCTGCCGCTTGCGCGATCCGATCCGAATCGCGATTGAAAGCGCGACCGGCGATTACGTTCCCGAGCTGTGTTACGGTGAACGGGCGCAGATGGCGTCGGGTTTATCGGATGGCTCTCACATACGGGCTATCGTACGCCCCGCACTACGCCGCTAACATGCGTATTGAAGTCCGAGTAAAATCACAGTTGCTCGTGTTTCAACGAAAACCCTTTTAAAACCCCCGTTTCTGGAAACCTCAAACGTGACGGATCGAAAGGGGAGTGAAGGACTCGGTGTCACCGACTGCTAGGAGAGGTCACAGATTAAAAAAAAAAAAAAAAAGGGAGTGAGAACATTCTTTTCAATATTTTTAATAGTGTGCAAGAGTTCATTGTGAAGAGGAAGAAAAACAGCATGTTTTTACGGCACGGCGTCCAATATCTTCCAGTAATCGCGGCGAAAGCTTATCTCCTGCAGCTGTCAGATATAATGAGACTACTTACAACTTGAAAAATCTGCATTCAGTGTTATTTTTAAATAATAAGAAAAACATCACAACACTATCAGTTTAGCATTTTGGTTAAAACTGAGCTCAGGGACATGAAGCCTTTCCCCTCCCCTGTCTTATTTGACTTCATATCCTTTTACCGTCACATTAATGCAGGTAAGAACTCGCGTCCCGGCACACGCGGGACTCGACCAATGAGGACGACTTTAAAAGTGGCGTTTCGGGAGGAGCGGCAGGGAGGCACGACAAACTAGGACGCTCCCCCCCCCCCCCCTAATTCGCGTCCGCTCACAGATGTAAATCAGTAATGACGTTATTTTGTATAAACCTGTGGGATCCGCAGTTTCTCTTCTGCAGGAAACAGATTATCCACCGAGACTCCCATTTTCTTATTTGGAAAGTATCTGCTTTGTTTGACATTGACAGTAATGAGAGAAAAAGTCAGTAAAAAGGAGGGAGAAACTCTGGAAGAGACCCAGACTGGGCTCGAGCCGCCGGGCTCGCAGACGCTGCTGTATCTGCTGTATCGGTGGAAAAAAAAAACAAAAAAAAACAATGTCGATTTGTTTGGGAAACCGAACAAAAACCTACCTTTCACTGCGGTTACTGCGGATCGATTGATAGAAATGAGACGAATTCAGTCGTAGAAATACCCTGAAACGAGCGCCCTAAGAGTCGAGGATGATACACGTGGAAAGGTGACTTACAAAAAATCATGTTTAAATTTGTATAAGAAAAAAAAATTTTTTATAAACTGACAAACGATGGATGGTAACTTGCAGTTTTGCACAAAATTACAAGTCCACTCAGTGCTATATTTTGTTATATTATAGCATCCCTGCGCAGATGCCAATTATCAATATGATGGGTGAAAAAAACAAAAACTGAAAAATTGTCAAACAATCGTCGCCACAGTTTCTTCTTTAAGGACACAAACGTGACCCAGAAACCGCGGTGCATTTGAAAATTAATGTTCAAGGAGATTTTCAAGGACTGTGATGGAACGCTACTCTGTTCATTTCAAGGCCCAAGGTGTAAAAAAAAATTTTTTTTTCACATCATTCAATTGAAATCCAGTCGTTAAAGAACAGATCAGCGATTCATCGCAAATAGAATATGAGAGAGAAGACGGGCGGACCCCCCACCTAGCGAAGCCGCTAACGTCTCGCCTTCATCTGCCGGCACTTGTCGGGCTCGGAGCAGGTCACTCTTGTTGCCAATCTGCAGATTACAGATTAGAGAATAAATTCTATTATGGGGATTAGAGTCAGTGGGTTATTGTCTGCTTTGGATCAGAATAGAGGACTTAGACGCTGCAGAGGAATCTGACCGGAAGAATGAAAAGGACGTTTTGGAAAAAATAAAAAAAGGCAACGCCCATCGGTTACTGATATTATTACTGGCTGTTACATAATGATACTGCACCAAAAATGAAGATCCGACATGCGACAGGACAAGAACACTGACCAGTATGACGGGTATGTTTCCAGACGGGTGAATGCGCCTGACGTGCTGGTAGAGGGGCTGGATGGTGCGATAGCTGTTGTGGTCGGTGATGGAGAAGACCAGCACGTAGCCGTCGGCCCAGTAGATTGACCTGGAAGTGCAGTCATGGCAGGATATCTAGGTGAAGTCCATGAAGTCTTGCGTTGACGTAAATAAGTTTGTGATTCTGACCTGTTGATCTGCTCTTGGCAGTAAAGACCCTCGGCGTCATCCTGCAAAAACGGACAGATACTGCGTGAATAATAACAATATTTTCAGATGTTTTCTTTTGCACATGGCGCGGCAAAAGAGATGCACATCATCAGAGTTTCTTATTTTCAGACACTAACATTTCATCAGGCTAAATTCCCTCATTAGTCAGAAATCTGATTTTCTTAATATCTGATCACAGACCAGTGTTTTGTTTCTATTTTCTCTGGTCATTTTCGTGGGACTGCTCGATTTCTCGTACATCCACGCATCATTTTTTTTCCCGCTCATCTCAGTCACCAACTTTGCAGCTTTGTGAGAAATAATCATAAAAAGAATTGGCCAAAGAATGACCCATGTCTGTTATCGTGTGTCATGAAAGCCCATCATGAGATCATGTTGTCGAGTTAAGTATTCACGATACATGGAGAAGCAACCTCGCTTTCTCATTCAGTCATTTATCATTTATACCACGTATTGACTGGAGCCAATCCCAGCTGTCGCTGGGCGGGAGGCGGGGTTCCCCCTGGACCAATCACGGGGCCACATATAGAGACATACAACCATTCACTCTCTCGCGTCACACAGAGACATACGACCAAGCATATAAATAGCTTCAGAAAC
This sequence comes from Fistularia tabacaria, assembly GCA_901007705.1. Lineage (NCBI taxonomy): Eukaryota > Metazoa > Chordata > Actinopteri > Syngnathiformes > Fistulariidae > Fistularia > Fistularia tabacaria. The sequence goes on along the minus strand of CAAKHD010032191.1, from coordinate 50,845 downwards.
TTCTGGAAAATCTGCTACTGGAGGTCTCGGCGTGTCAGATCCAGTGAAATGGACTTGTCGAGATCTGGAAGCCACGTCCCTCCCATCTGTACCAGCCATCGCTGTCTTTGTTTACCTTTCAACGACCCCGAGGTTTTCAGCCCCTCGTCGGTTTCACTCCGGAGACACGTGGTTGAGACAGATGTGCGTTTACTGACACACACCAGCTGTCGGAGACTTTTGAAGTCTGAACTCGGCCACCCAGGACAGCCAGGCCTCGGCTCGTTACGCACCTTGCGCGTAAACTTCTGCGTAAATCTGACTTCACACCTTCATATTTTCCAACTGGGTACCTCTGAAAACGTCTGGGGTTCAGCATTTCATACCGACTTCATATACCAGTAAATAAACAAAATACTGCTACTGTACCATGTGCCATATACCATATACCATTACGGTACTACTTAATGACCTTTTGCACTAAACTGTACAAAAGAAATATACTCTCTATATTCAAATATCACATATGAGATGAGAGATGAGATGTACTTTCATGATCCCATGATTGGGAAATTGTCTCGCGGCAGCAACGAGACAAGTGGACAAGCTAAAAATAAAAACTAATATATAGATAAAGTAAAATAAAATAAACTCTGAAATGTAAAAGAATAAAGGGTAATCTGAGATGAAATAAATAGATTAATAAATAAAAAATTTCTGTACATATTTACCAATATACAGGAATAAATAATGAGCAAAGTGGCGAGTGGCAATGTGAAGTCGCGCAGCAACTGATGAGCGTGAGTTGTTGGATAGGGTTAAGACATGAGGTAGAAAAGATTTCCCGTATCTTTCCGTTCGACAGCGGAGCCGTAGCAGTCTGCTAGAGAAGCTGCTCCGCCGTCAATCCTATCTATATTTATACACTTCACGTTTTTCATGCCGTCAAATGTCTGTCGTCTTTTCGCCTCACCAGCAGTTTGTATCTGCGTTCACTTTATCCCTTATAGTGTCATGTTTCCTGCTTAATGTAACAGCGCACTTTACGGTTTAATCTGCACTCTGTTATTATCAAATGTTAAATTTCATGGCACCGTGGGACTGTGAGAAACGCCTTCTCGATTCCTGCGTACGTCCAGCACATGTGGAGGAATTGACAACAAAGCTGACTTTGGGTTCGACTTTACATTCAGAGATTCTCGCGTTCAAATGACTAAATCACAGAATCTCCTCCGTTCGACGGCGAACGTCAGACGCCAGAGTTCGTCCTCCACAGACACAGTAACTCTTTGACCTCTTTACTTTGCACACAGGACTCCTCCTGCCTAAACTAACCCTCTACACACCAATTACTGGGAGTATAATCTCTGGGAGATGGTCAGCATCACCCTCCATCCTGCCGGGAGCCACTTCCCCAGCTGTTATTATCTTCTGTAGGAAATGGGCAGCTCGGAGTCCTGGTTTTGTAAACAGACCGTCCACGTCGAACGGAGTGAGTTACATGTCACGTTGCACTCATTACACTCATGATGGCCGAGGAGATGGTCATTTCCTCCTGCTTCAAACGCATTCCTGAAATGACTTTGAGAGTCGAAGAAAGAGAAACGTTCAAGAGGTTCAAGACCTCGGTGCTTTTGAACGTCGCGCCGCAATTTATGGTCGGCTCATGACTTTATGATTTGAAAAAGATGTAAAAAAAAATCAACCCCCTCGACTGGCTTTAATAGAAATCGCCGCTATGATTTTTGCGGTTTGGGGCTTCGCACTCGTCTTTTTCTATTTGGATCCCGGATGGAAAGATGGCCGCTGTCCCTCACGCGCTCGCTGCGAGTCCTACCTGGAGAGCGACGCAGGGCGTATCCTGGATCTGAAGTGACACTTCCTCCCCATCCAGGGTGACCTTTCTGGAGTAGAGCGCACCTGGGGAGAGATCGAGACAGGTGGGTGAATGAACGGAGGGGCCCGATCGATTACTCCTATCGTGCCGGGAGCATGAAACGAGAATTTTGTTGTTTGTTTGTTTTTTTTCGCTTTTTGCCGTGACTCACCCGTGTTGGCTTCGTAATCTCCAATGAACCTCTTTGTCAGAAACCTGACAATCAGAGCTGCAAAAACAATGAGAGAAGCACTGGTGACACCAAGGCGACAGTTAAAAAACAACATAGAAGAAGAAACTTCCTCTGTAACAGTGAAAAGTTTAATATTTATTAAAATGCATTTAGAAATACCATATCGATTTAAAATTGCTGAAACGAAACCTCATTTTTGCTAATTTTATTTTGCATATTTTGCCGTTTTCAGCTCATGTCTCCGTCATTGCAGCTTGACGGCGAACGCATTTTGAACGGAAGGCCGATGTGTTCTGCTCCCGCTCCTGGAAAGGTAGCCCATTGTCCTGAATGTTTTCACACAGACCGCCACTGAGCGCGCTTTCATGCGTGTGTGACGTCACGACCCCGCTGAGATCAAAACGCAAAAGGCGTGTTTGAAACAGAACCCACGAACCCGCTCCAACCTACTGACCTACATCGCACCCGGATATTTGCTCTCGGCAAGCGTTGAAGGAATTTCGCCTCTGCCTGACAAATAACTTTGTCGATCCCCGATTCGAGTCAAACAAAACAGGTCCAAAGTCTGAGCTGGGAAAATGATTCACCGCTCCCTCGAACGTGAGGCTGCAGATCCTTCATGCATCTTTATCTACCTGGAAATCATTGTCTTGTTTTTTTAATGAAAAAAAAAAAAAAAACTAGTTTAATTTACAGCCGGACTTGAGCCGCTCTGTCGGAGTGAATTACGCAGCGTCGGGAAAACCGTCTGATATTTGAGGGCATTTAAACGTCATCGTTTTCGAGCTAACTTTCGAAACATGATACCGATTAATAGTATAATAATAATACGATGCCGATGGTGCGTTTACACTGGAAATGAACGCCGGCTTTAAATGAAAGCAATGGAAGACACTGGATATCGGTTGCTTCGCGACATTAAATGAAAACGAGTCGACTATAAATGCAAGCTGTCGCCTGACTTTTACTGAACAATGTCCACAGCTGTTCACCCGGGAGCTGCAAAGCATCTTTTGGGATAAATTCCCTGTCTGCAGTCCACCCTGAGGTCAATCCCCGTGACATCACTGCGACATCACCATGGCGATGCGCCGCTGGAAGGGAAATACGGAAACGTCACTCCTGATTTCAATCTGTAACTCTGCAGCTACATACCTGTAATTACAAAAACGCTGGCTTGTTCTTCCATTTGGGTTTGTCATTTATCATCATTCATACCACCCACATTGCGGCTGTTAATCAAGTATTACGTGTCCTCCGAGAACATTTGAAGGATGATACCTCGGCCCACGTAATGATACGCAAATCTTTTTCATTCCCGAATTTGCTACTGATGAAGTTCATCTCGGTGTTGGTGACTTCGAGTTTCCTCGTCGCCCACCGTGATTGACGTGCACAGGGTGACAGGCGATGCCACAAATCCAGAACACAAAAGTCCACCTCTTACAATCATTTTCAATCTCCTCTGCTTCGATCCCGACAGCGAAGCTCTAACATTCGACCCGAGCCACAATTGGCGGACCATATTTCTTCACAGAAAGGGGGGCTTCGAGAAGGAGAAATTAATGTTTAACTCGCCGATAAATGACCTGCTTGTTGACTAATGAACTCTGAAATTGGCTCTACGCCGCTGCGTGTTGCCATATAGTTACACTACTAATAAGATTTAAGATTTGTATCCAGGCCTCAACTTAGTGTTTACAATCTATTCTTCTCTTAAAACTGAGCAATGTATTACTTAGCTAGCCTACTGTGCATTATTTAGCGCAAATAGTTGTCTTTGCTAAATCTGTAAAAAGTGGAGTCTAAAAGTGTAACGTGGCGTGTCAGTGATAGCATAGCATAATATGTTAATTGTGTTTACCACAAGTCGATATTATACTATCGGTGTTTAGCACAAGCAAACAGATTTTACTGTCGTACTTTATCGAGGGGGCGCTACTTTACTTTGGGTAGGTTGCTCCTCGTAGCATTGCCTATTGTTACTGTGTGACAAACATGTGAATCGACTGTTTGTACATGTTTTATATTATAGTACCTAGAAAATACATTTGAAAAACAGCGAAAGCCTTAATAAAATAATATGAAAACATCTTTCTCTACGAATTAAATCTAAAGCTTAAGAAGTACAGAAAAAAAATGTAGTGGAAGGAAAGTAGAGTAACAATAGAATAGAAAGGAAAAGCTCTTTGAGTGTTTGAATGGAGAGACTTTCCATCAACACGGCACTTCTTGATATTAACGCTCCAAAAATGTTAATTAAACGTATTTCTCTGCGTAAAGATGAGGGGGGAAATGTCGCCCCCTGTCGGTCAAAAATATACTCCCAGAATTTCTCCAGTCTCGGGTCGACACGATGTTCCCCTGCAGGTCTAATAAATCACAAAAGATGCGTCTGGCGATGATTTCAACGGCGTCACGGCGAGAGGAGATGTGAAGGTGTGGGTGAAATCCACGCACCGCGTTCGCATTTCAAGCCGCATTGTGCAAAAAAAAAAAAAAAAACACAAATAAAAACGTGTTGGCGGAGGAAACAAAGTATGAGATGCCCGTCCATCCGTGCATCCGTCCATCCATGCATCCATCCACGCATCCATCCATCCATCCATACCGGTTTTGCCGACGTTGCTCGCTCCCAGCACCACGATCTTCACCGTTTTGTTGGGCACGCAGTCCAGCAGGGGATACTCCGGTATGGGGACCAGCAGAAAGTTCCCGGACCCGCTGTTGTTCATGGTTCCCGGCGCAGGGTCGCCAGTCAGCCGCATTTAGCGCCTCCGGATCGGCTCTGCTCGGTCTCAGAAGAAGCGGAATAAAAAAAAAAAGAAAAAAAAAAAAAAGGTCCAAAGACGCGACCCGCCGTCGATCACTCCGGCCGTGCCATAGTGCTCCTGCAGGGGATCTGCAGCCGCGCAGGGAAACCACCTTTAACGCATCCCAGCACTGCAGAAAGAAAGTACTCTGAGATAGGGAAATACTTCCGAATACTTTCCAAGTCGCACCAGTTCCAGTGCTGCGGCTAACCAAAACAAATAAACACAGTTGTTGTTGTTGTTGTTGTTGTTTTTAAAGGCACTTTTCTGAATGGAAAAGATTCCCTTTTACGGGGTGTGCAAAGTTGAGTGGGAAATGAAGTGCCGACCGAGAGAGCAGAGCTGGGGGAGGAAGATGAGGGGAGAGGCAGACTTTGAACCGTCCTCTCGGATTCCCATGGGACCGGGCTAATTCGGGCTCCTTATTCCCAGCGTGCTTTAACGATCCCGGGGCGGGTAAATAAACAGATAGGATCTTATGAAAATGAATCTTTGACGTGTTGTCACTTTTTTAAAAAAAAAAAAAAAAAAAAAATCCTCTATTCGGCTTCAAAGAACCGATGACGAATGTGTGCATATTTTAGATTCTGTGAAAGTTCGCTCTTCAAGTTTTACATGTAGTTTAGATAAGATGCATGTGTGCAATTATTGTCGTTTGCGGTTGAGATGTGTAGTTTCTAGTTCTCCCCTCCTCCTCGCTGTCACTGAAGAGGTTGTGACGGCTCATGTGCAGCCTTTGAGTGCAAAACCTAGACCTTTTGGGACAAAATGTAAGATTGCATTGTGGTGTATATTTCGCATCCCATCACACCGCATCATAATCACGCCACATGGTATCGTGTATCGTACGATATCATATCGTATCGCACACGCCCATATTCTGCATCCTTATGTATGCCATTATTGCACCGTATCTCGTATCTTAATATGGAATTACGGAACAATGTTTCTATGAATTTGACTTTCCCCAATATGCACACCATTCATTCAAAGGCTAATTGCTGTACTTCCACGCAGACATGGGTGTATCACAAATATTTATTCTATTTCTATAACGCATTAATCGTACCTGGCAATTTCGCTGAAATAATACTGAGAAATCTCACTCATTTCAAGGATGGCTAATCAATGTTTTAGTTTCTTCACCAAGCTGGGCGGTGTCTGTTTTTAATCCCCAAACCTCGCTGTAGTCCCAGCAACAACGCCGCGATGACCGAGCACATCAAATTGGCTCAATCCTCTTGTTTCGCTCCTTTTAGTTTATTGTGTCGATCTTGAGACACCCAAACAAGCACCGCCCGATAATCTCGGCCCCATACAAAGAATCGAGCGGTGCGGATGGTTCGCGGACACTCCCTCATCGCGTCCCTCCGCTGGACTACAGGAAACTCTGTAAAGCTACACGGAGTTACCGCGAGAAATACCGGAAACGGAAAGGCTTGCGCTTTCAAAGTTAAAATACACACGCAGCGGAAGGTGGACCGCCGGTCTGCGTATTCGTGAGTGGAAAAACGGGATAAACCGCACACACGCTGAAACGGGAATGACCGGAACTAACCAACGAGCAGATTCATCTTTATACGTTCTTGGAAATCTTCAATGAGACCAATTCTTTTTAAGATTCTTATTGTGCCACGAATTTTGCCACCGTCATGAATGATCAGGCTCTGATAGTGTCGATTCTATCAGATCGAGTGTGAGTCCGCGCCATGAAATTGCTGATGCAAAAGCTATCCGAAACATCAGGTCTAAAAAAAAACCCAACAATTTTAATCTTTTGATGCAAATATTTTCACGCGATAAATTTTTGATAACGGTGACCGGAAGTAATGTTTATTACTCAGCGAAATTGACAGCGCTCGTAAACACGGGTAGAAGGCTCTGCCGGAACTCTGCAGCCGCATCGGCTCTGACAATTTCACCATCGGGGTTCGGTCCAACATGGCGGCTTACGGATGGAAATACTGATGACAGTCCGCAAGATCGCCTCGATTTGTACGATGGTAAGCGTCCGGGGTTCGGCTCTGGCTACAGCGGTAACGCGCGGCGCTTTCGTGCGGTGCCCGGGCGAGAGAGCCAGGACGTCAAGCTAGCTTCCTCCGCTAGCATGTTTGCTAATCACACAGGGCACATGATGATAACACACGGGCTTTCCAGAAAGTTGTTTAGGAACTATTTTGTTTCAATCGGCTAATACGACGGTATTACGGTATAAAAACGATGTATTTTGTTTAAAAAAAACGGTTTGTGTGGAAGCTATGTACCCAGTTTTGGCAGCCTTGTAGTTTGTTTATGCGAGAAGGGCAGGGTTGACAAACGGCGACAACTAGCTAGCCTTTACCCTAACGGTGTTTGGACTGGGCGGTTTGGGCAAAGTTGTAAGATCACGACTGTTCCCATATAGAATTCGGATTTGGAGTCTAATAAGTTCTCGGTTATTTTTCTTGCTGCCACTCGGGAGTTTTTATAGATGCAACACGCTCAAATACACGAGGAAAAAACAAACAAACAAAAAAAAAAAACATTCGTGGAATCGGTGAATGTTTAGCCAGTTGACGTCTTCTAATCGAGCAAGTGGTGGGCGAAGACGGCATTTCTATTCGGGGAAGTGGCGTGTCTGACATTTCTGGCAGTTTGTATGAAAGGTAACGTTTCACTTCAACCCCTGGAAGCCGTTTTTTTTTTTTTTTTTTCCTGCAATCGAGAAGTCTACACATATTAAGCTTTTAAGCGTATACGTTTTAATGTCCTCAATGGTTTTAAAGAGAGCTTTGATATCTTGATACCTCAACGATTCCGTGGCAGTTTGGGTTGTTGGATCATCCAAAACAGCATTTAATGACCCGAAATGTGTAGATGTAAGATAACATTCTGCAGTTTCTACACAGACGGCCAGTTTTAGGAGCTGAAACTTGTGACATAGGTGAAAGAAGGGGGGGTGCAGGGGCAAAGAGGTCAAACTCTTTATTTCCACGGTTTACTTGATCCTGTCGCATCTAATTTGACAGGTTTGTTTTTGCTACGTGACTGCTGTTGTTGTGTTTTCGCCCCTTTGAGCCTGCTGGAACTACCCAAAAGCAGTCACATGAACTTTTGACAGGTGGTTATTAGTGTCTGTGGCAGGGCACGGTCTTTAAACTTTATGGGCGCGAACATCGATTCAAAGGCAGGGTCGGAAAATGGGTGTGAGTTATGCCACACTTGTGAACTTACATGGACTGAAGGGTAGTTAAACCCCCCCATTTTCTAAATGTGTGTCCTTGACCCACATTTTGGACCCACCGCTCAGATGACTCTCCAGGGACGTGGCTGATCTCAGAACTGAAGGCACAGTTTGAAGATGGCTCATGTAATAATTACTCCTTGACATAAAAACAAAAAAACATTTGCAACTGAATATCAGCCTAATGATAGCATCTTAGATTCAGTAGCAATCTGTGCTGTATCACCATCGTCGACTCTGGGTGTAATCCCCAAGGGCAAGATTGTCTGTAGTTTATTTCGCCACAGGGCCAAGACACAGTGGAGCTTAAAGGTAGAAGATTAAATCCTGAGTGTAACTTATCCGGGTTTCTAGCCAGTGCACCTATTGGGGCTGACAGACGGTCAGGCAGATGCCACAAAGAAGTCTGCGGCAGTCCATTTAATATGTTGGCCGGCTCGTGCTCTCGCGTGCGTTTGTGTGTGTGTGTGTGTGTGTGTGTGTGTGTGTGTGTGTGTGTGTGTGTGTCAGAGCACGCGTGCTATGAAAAGGAGGAGGGATGCCATTTGATTGTGCGCGT
>CAAKHD010032191.1:8233-24920 GCA_901007705.1 Fistularia tabacaria | reverse complement strand
CGCTCACCACTTTGAAAGCGGCACGCACACAGAAACACACTTTCACACTACTCTGGTTGTTTCACCAACGGCAGCCATCGGTCACACTGACGAATGTGGATCTGAGCGCCCGCGCTGCAGCTGCAGCTGTGGCGGTTAACCCCCCCCCCCACACACACACACACACCCCCCGAGTCTTAAATGGCAGCGACGCAGGGATGTCCACCCTGTCCCCTCCCGCCGCTCCCGTGCTGGGTTCGGAACCGGAACGCGGCCGGTCGCGGCGTCCTGTTTCCATTCCAGCATTGAAGCTCTCGAAGTCCCCGTGAGCGTTTCTGCTTTTATTCTTACCATAACAGAGCAACGTGTTGTAACAGCTGATGGGATGTAGCGCTGAAGAGATCAGTCATTTTCATTTAAGGGGGCCCCATTTTCTCCCGTCATTGGCGGCCCAGTCAGTCTGTAAAAAAAAAAAAAAAAAAAACCCGGGGTTTCTGTTCCTCTTCCTCCTCTCTGGTGACAAACCTTCTATTATTAGTCGCGTTTGTCACCAGCGTTATTTAACCCACCCCGCTCGTGTCAGGCCGCAGACGTCTCCCATTGTTTCACACGAAATATCACAAACCATCGGACAAAAGTCCTGTTTCTGTGTGACGGTCGGACCCCTGACCCGCCTACCTTTTAGCCTGTGGCTTCTATCGACTAACCAACGGATGTATTTATTCGCTCTCCTCCTCTCTCTCCGACAACCAGGTTTGTAGTCGCACCAAAGCTCGGAGAAACAGGAGCTGTTTTTGAAGCCTTTAACTCGGACCGTCTGATCTGAGCCATTTTTATCAGTAACCCCTTTACGCACACGCACACACACACACACACAAACACAACCACACACACACACACACACGCCGTTAAACGCACAAAGATACCAAATATAGAACTCCTGTCCTTCTCGCGTTGTTTCTCAATCGACCTTGCCGGTGTAGCTTTGTCCTTGAATGTGCGGCGTGTCCCCCCCGCCCCCCGCCAAGTTCCGTCGAGTGTAGAAACCCGCGCGGCTCCGCCCCCCCGCCGGGCCGACGCCGTGTCACGAGCGAGCGCCCTTTCAGCCCCCGGCGGCAAATGGAAACACACTCACTACAGCCTTTAAGGTGTTTATATTGGACGGTGGCTGAGTGGCCCAGGCGGCGGGTCAAGTATTATCTGAATGTTCAAATGTACAGTCAAATAAAAACATCGGTGCTTGACCTGTAAACACCTGATTGGATTTGGACGCGTCTCGGACGCCAGAAGTAGCTCCAGAAGTTTTAAGAACATCGCTTTGACTTGACACCAGATGTTTCTTCGAATAAATAAATCAAATGAAACAAAGGCTCCATCGCCATTGGCCAAACAAGCGGGAGCTCGGAGAAAAGTCTGCGGACGCGGCTGGGGGTGAAGTCACGGTCACCGGTCACCGTGAGACCCGGGAGTCGGCGATCATCGGACGCCAAAACCCGTTTATAAGACGAGGAGACGGGAGACTTTGCAGCAGTCCGACATTTTATTGAGCGAGTGGATCCGAGCAGAGGAGGTCCACGGTGGGGACGTTCGCTCCCCGCTCCCAATAGAGGCAAGGGGTGGGACGTTGCCCGGGTTTAAATAAAAATAAAAGATTAAAAATAAAGCGAGTTTTCCCACCTCTTCAACAAATTACAAAAAAGGTCAGCTATTAAAATTCTTACTGTTCCAGTAAATTCTCGTTATTTTCTCAAAAGTTCTTGTTCATTTCGGGGCATTTTTAGGACACATTTATGGGTGATTTTATTGATTTTTTTTTTTATCTTTAGATTTTAATCTTGTTTTTCAATTCACAAATGCTCCATAATCGGTAAACTTATCTGTTCAGAGTGTCCGTTTCCCTCTTCCCGTCCGCGCCGCTCTTAAATCCATCCAATCAGCACGAGAGCAGGATTTCAAATGATGTAACTCACCTCGTCGCAGAGAAACTCCGCGGACTCTAAATCCCTTTTTATCGTCCACCGAACTGCTGCTTTTTCTTTAGTTAGTTTGTTTTTTTGTAAAGAAAAAACTTGCATCAATTCCAAGGAAAAAATTAGCAAAATAAAGCACAAAGGCGCATCACTTTGGGGACAAAGTCCAGAATGTCAAGAGTTGGTTTTAAATGGGTTTTGACAAAATGCAGTTTTTGATAGAAGGTTACCAAAACTGTAACGTGTTGGTCGTTCTTTTTATTTCTGAAACAAAGATTAGGAAATGTGTGTCGAAAACAACACTCTTTTTTTATTTAAGTACTATTAATATTATTATTAATGTTTATGTCAACTTAATTTTCTTTGATGTCACAGTTTTTTGATATATTTTCCTAATTTTACTCGTCTGCCATTGTTGAGTAGGCAGCTCGGAATATTTGAAGATTGATTCTGCTTTAATTTTGGAGCACGTGATGAAAGATGTTGATGTGTACAGAAATACAGATGTTATTATTGGAATATAAATAAATGCCTGCTTGAAACGATGAGCCGATCTGCTGCTGTTATTGCCGGTGTTTAAAAAAAAAAAAAAAAAAAAAAAGTGTGGGGTTGCAGCTTGATTTCAAGTCGTCTGTCAGAAACACCTGCTTCTTACAGCCGGCATGTGTGTGTGAAGATTACCCAATATAATACTAATTGATATGATGTGGCTTGAAAGTGATCTGAATGTTGATAACATCGTGGATGTGCTGAATAAAACGCTTTTTAAGTGAGGTTTGCTCATTTCATTCGAAAAAAAAAATGGATTCTACAATACAATGTTTTTTTTGGAAATATTTCAATTTCAAATTCAAAACATGTATTTTATCTGGCTAATTTTGGCTCCCTGCCTTTTAATATTTGACATTTTAATTTTTAATGAAACATTTGTGAGCGATGACACTTATTTTTAGAAAGTGGAAGTTGTTGGAGATTTTTGATAAGTCCTGAGATTTTAAGTCATTCCCGATCAAGCTTAGTTTAAAATATCTGGGAAGGTGCACCTTTACATTCAGCTGGAAGGATAGACCCATTCATTTCCTTGCTTTTTTTTTTTCTCTTGTCTCTCTTATCCCCCTTATTGTAACTTAATTTTCTATTTTTTCCAATGAAAATATTTGCTTTTCCTGCTAAAAAATTCCTTCTTGTTTTTAACTTTGTGCATTGATCTGAAATTCATTGATTGTTACTTCCACTTCTGCACACACAGCTGCAGCCAATCCCAGCTGCCATGAGACGTGTGTTCACCCACTCCTTGTGAATAATGTTCGAATTTGAGTCTCCGGCTTAAAAAAAAAAAAAAAAAAAATGTGGTTTGAGAAGAAAATTGGGAGAACAAACCAACTAGATGACATGAAGACTGACGGACACCGGCGTCGAGAAATTCAAAATCTTTATTCAAACAGAAGACGGAAGCAATGAATGCATGGCATCTAGGAAGATCTCAGTTCAACAAAAAGGTGTAAAAGTCAAACAGCCGTGCATCCAGAGGTCTGGCACTATTCAAAGATACAGCAGGATGGAGGAGGTGCGTCTGCAGGTGGCAGACGAGCAGCCTGGAGCTGAGAAGTGGGAAATGTCGCCCTTTGGTGGCCTGACGGCGTCACGACTACAAGCCAGATGGAGACGATGTGAAAATAGCAATTGTTATCAGGCATTGAAACTGGACGCACCGATCAACTAAAGCTCAGCGTCTCAGCCTAGTAGAGCTGCGTACTAACAGACCGTTAACGTCAACTAAAGCGGAGCGTCACGGCTTCATACAAAAACGTGCTAACAGATTGGTAGCGTTAAAATTGAGCGTCACAACTGAGTACAAAAACGTGCTAACAGACAGCTAACTGTAGCTAAAGCTGAGTTACATTTAAGTACAATACAGACACCTTAGTTAAACTATAACTGAGTGCCTCAGCTAAGTACAATTGAGTGCTAACAGCTAATGTTAAAGCCGAGTGGCTCAGACAAACACAATAGCGTGTAAGCAGACAACTAGCATAAACAGAGCCTTGGCATCTTAGCAACAAGGTGCAAACAATCATTGAAGTTATTAGTAATGCTAGCTGTTGCACAGTTAGCCAACGACTGTATAAACATGTGCTATGAAGCGAACATGCCTTCGATTTTTTTAATTTTAGGCCAAACTGTTATTATGGTCGAAAGAGGGTGAGTCACTCTGTGCATAGTTAATATTTCAGGCTAAAAGATATTTTAGAATAAGTATAAGAAGGCTGATCTTTGTTGTAGATTTTATGTGCAGTATGAAGCGAGCTAGTTTTCCATCATGAATGGTTGAAAGTTGGAAATAGCTAGATGCTACATACAGAATGTGTGTATTCGATATACTACAAATATTATAAACATCTAATTTCTTATTTCACCAACTTACTCTTGTTGCTCTCACTCTAATTTATCCCCTGGACTTTTCTTCTCATGACCGTGTTTGATGTTCCTGTAAAATGTTTTGACTTTTTTTTTAACCTTGTTTTGAAAAGTCTTCGTTCTTGAAACTTTGCTGAAACACCACCTAAATGTTTGCCTCTGCAAAATGTTAAAATGAAGTAAATAGTTGGAAATATAGTCTGACTCCGTTTGATTTGTAAACCGGAGGAACAGAAGGTTCAAATTAACTCCCATTATTTGTACATCTTGTGTGCATTTATAAAATCTCATTCTGTGTAGATGTTTTATTCCTATGCTTTTACCATTCTGTTTATATTAGGTAATGCTATCTACCCTTGTAATGTGTCTCTCTTTTAGACATTTCGCTCCAAGTAAAATGAACTTTCTGATCATGAACAAAACCAGGGAAGGGCAGTAACAAAACCAGATGTGATTGGTATTTGATAAAACTATTATGGAAGTCTGAAGGAGGTGCAGAGTTACAATTAAGGAAAAGGTTGCAGGTTGGCTGCAGCTCAAATCAAAGAAAGGACTAAAACACAAAGAGAGGTCTCATAAGGAAGAATGCTTAGAACCCATTGCCTGGACCGACCGCAGGTGGAACAAAGGAAAAATGAGGTACCTGAAACAGGAGGAGAAACAGAGTTGGCAACCCCAACACCCTCACAGCATATAGACTCAAAAACCCCACAGTATTGGCCACACAAACCACACAGTAGGACACAGCGCCCCCCCCCCCCCCCCCCCCCCCCCCTGGCGTGCTGCACGTCGGCCGCCACCTTGGATGGCAGTGTCCAGCTTTTTACAGAGGTCAGCATACGGTGATTGGCTGGAGTTGATTGCCTCCAGGTGTTCTGATAAAAACAGTCTTCACAGGTTTTGCCTCTAGCTACCTAGTTTGGGTAGCCAAATTGGCGCTTCTCAGTGAGTACTGAGCAAAAGGCTGTCTTGTGAGTAAGCACATACTGCGAACCAGAGTCCTTCACCCTACAACTTTCGATCCACCTGCAAACAATGTTCCCTTTCCCCAACGCAAACTCCACGTTTCTGGTGTTGTACTTTTTTTTTTTATTTTTTTTTATGGGTCCTGAACTCCCGTGGTAACCCTCCGGGACCAACTTGTATGCCCGCAACACCAACGCTTTCGCACACACTTAGTCAATACCATCTTCTAATGACTGAAACAGCTTCTTGAGCTCTTCCAAGGCGTTTGCACCACAGTAGGAGCAGCCAAATGCCAACCGGCCACCGCAGAAGCGATAAGTTCAAATGCACTGAAATAGACGCCCGCTTCAGGCTCAAGAAAAGTTGGCACTCATGCGATGCGCCTATTCTCATCCAAGGCAATATGTGGGAACAACATGGAGGTAGTATCTGCGCCGCCAGTGGGAGCAGGTGGTACTCCAGCAGTCTTATGGCCTTTTTCTGCTTTGATCGCAAGGACCTCCAACTGAAATTTTGGAGTTGTGCCTCATGGTCTCGCTGCTTTTCCTGGGACTCCACGTGGAGCCAGGCTATGCGGACTTTAACCCCACGCCTTTTGCTTGAGACCCAGAGCTGCCTGGCAAAAGAGGATCAAAACAAGGCAGCCGAAGCACCGATCTGATCAGCTTGAGGCTCACTCATTGGGTCGTCACTCAGCCCTGGCGTTCCAACTCCCGATTGTTCGGGCGCAACCTCACCAGAACCTCCATCACCAACTTCCTAACAACTGGTGGCTTGAGCTCTCGTTTTAGGATAGATCTGAAGTAAAGCAAGCCGAAGCGGTCGGCTATTTTAACCAAATCATCCTCCCTGCGGCTGTCCACCTGGTCAAGGGTGGGCATTGCCAAAAACTCAGACTGCCCCCCCAAACTAATTAGCCAAACTTACCCAAGAAACAGGATTTGCAGTTATCCTGGACAAGCCCCACCCCCATTTGTTACATCCCGGCTTGGAGTGCAGGAACAAAACCAGATGTGGGTAGATTTGATAAAACTTTATTATGGAAGTCTGGAAAAGAAGGTGCAGAGTTACAATTAAGGACAAGAGGCAGGTTGGCCGCTGCTCAACACAAACAGTGGGTCTATGGAGTACAATCCACTGTCTAGGTATCTGCAGGCACAACAAAGGGAAACAAAGCGCTGCCTGAAGGAGGCACAACAAACACAGCAGCCGGCAACCCCAACACCCTCACTGTAGACTACAACATTTCCCCATGGCGTGCTGCACGTCAGCAGCCACCCTGAACGCTTGTGTCCGGCTTTTAAGAAGTCAGCACTCGGTGATTGGCCGCAATTGATTGCCTTCAGGTGTTCTGAATGACGACACAGAACACCTGCATGACAATGTGATGCACAGAAAGGGGGGGCGGGCGCTGGCCGTAACGTTCACTCGCATTATTTATTTCTTCTTCTTCTTTTCCTTTCGGCTTTTCCCTTTCAGGAGTCGCCACAGTGAATCCACCTTCTCCATCTAACCCTATTCTCTGTATCCTCCTCTCTCACTCCGTCCATAAACCTTCTCTTCGGTCTTCTTCTAGACCTCCTGCCTGGCATCTCCAATTCCAGCATCCGTCCACCAATTTATTCACTGTCCCTCCTCTGTGCATGACCCAACCATCTCAGTCTGGCTTCTCTGACCTTCTTTTCAAAACATCTAACATGTGCATTATTTATTTCTCAGTCCTTAAATTGAATTATTCCGGGATGTGTATTTTGTTTTGAAAATGGAATCATCTCCCCCTCGTAATCCTCTGAATCATGGTGTAGAATGCTGCCAAAATAACAGCCGAACTCTTCTCTTTTTTTTTTTCTTTTTAATGTAACTGTACAATAAAACAGCAGTTTAAAACAATGGGCAAAGACAAGGAGGTCATCAGTTCAACACGCTTTGAGGGTTGTTTTTTTTACTGCAGAGTTGATTATATAAAAACAAAAATGACAAAGTCTACGAGCTTTGGCACTATTTGACGCTACAACTGGAGACAGGTAAGCCTGCAGGTGACAGAGGAGAAGGCTGATCCTGGGAGGTGGAGAATGTCGCTCTCTGGTGGCTCGACAGCGTCACGACAAACAGGATGTGGGCGTCTTGAAATCTATGCGTTAAAGCTGTTGTTTGCATTAAACACGAAATACAAATAGAAACATGGTGTTAAAGGTGTTCACGCCACCAAACCACTCAAACGGTACACTTCCGTGACCGTTACGTTTGTGATTAGTTACCTTGGACAAACAAAGATTTCGTGGATGTAAGGATCTTTTAGTCTCATCCACTTTCTCACAGCGATGTTGACATGAACACGACTTGAGCACAGTACATCATTTAGTAACTTAAATGCCTTAGAAAAAAAAAAATGTAGCTGGTCGGAGAAAAAAAAAACGGTAATCTGTGAAATTGTGAAAACATTCAACATTCCAGTGTCGGTGATGTGCTGACTTCTACTAGGCAAGTAGGAGCATCCGTTTCTTGAATTCTTGAACTGTATTAGCTAAACTGTTAGCAAAGACCCATATGACGCAAACAGACTGAGGACAAGTAGCTTAGCTGGGTACAGCAACGTGCTAACACACACCAACCATAAACTGTTGTGGCTAATTACATTACAACAGCTAACATTAACTTCAGCCGAGTATCTCAGTGCCTTAGCTAAGCGCAGTAGTGTGCTCACAAACGAGCAATATTAACCCAATGCTGTCTCTTATCTAAGCACTGTAGCATGCTAACAGATAAATAACGTTAGCAGACAACTGCCCTAGCCATGCATAGCATTGTGCTAACAAACGGTGAACCCCGATGCTAAATTTAGCCTAATTCACTGGGGGACAGTTTAGCTACCTTTTAGCTAACCCGTCCTCGGTTGTTTATTGTAGACCAGATGGCAAATTTGGAATTTAGTAGGCAAAGCACTCTTTGTCTTAAAACGTCATTCTAACTATATATATATATATTTCGAAATTATGTATTTTTTAAAATGGAAAACAAGAGATTATCTTTGCTGTAGATGTCATCCTGTGTCAAAATTCGCGCTATTTTGACATCAAAAGTCCCTAAAAACGCTAGCAGTTTGGTGAAATCCACAGAATGGATCCCTTTAAACTGTGCTTCTCTTTTATTTTCAGTAAATCCTTAAACTCTGATCTGTCAAGTGCTTTTTTGAGCGCCCCTTAAAAACAGATTATCTCACAACTGAACGGAGGTAATGCTTTATTTTGCCTGTAGTCTGTCATTCACACATAAGCTGTAATGATAAATGATGAATGTAATGATAAATGGTGATTAAACCGAGGCATAAAACAGTTAAAAAAAAATAACCAAAAAAAGACAGGTTGAATATAAGGGTTGATATTTGATTTATGTTAGTTATATTTATATCAACATTTTTTTTTTCTTAAATAACTTAATAGCACATCCCTACTCTTCAGATGTGATTTATGACATGAGAGATAAACACACACAGGAACCTGTAGTTGCATGAAGGACGGTCAGCAAAGCTCATGTAGTTACAGGTACAATCCTAAGCAGATCAGAAGGTCGTGTGTGTGTAAAAGTCCAAATACACGTTATCTACAAGCCAGCTTTCACCGCCGACTCTTCCACATCGTCTCTTTTCCGACATCCTCCGGCGTCTACGACTTCTCTTCCAACATCAGTCCCGAAGTGACGTCTTTAAGAATCTGATAAGCTCTTCATTTCGTTGTCTTTATGCTTTACATTTTGTCAACACACACACACACACACACACACAAACACACACACACACACACACACACACACACACACACACACACACACACACACACACGCACATGCACGCAATCTCTGTTGCAGATGAGCCAAAACTATATCACAATTTAATCCGTGAAGTGTGATAAATCTGCATGAACTACCTTGAGTTTCATGCTAAAGGAAAGGTGTTCCCACATTTCAGATAGTTGTCTCAGTTGATGGTTTTGAGAGTAGCACAAGGACAGAACGGTTACCATGGTTACGCTTCACCATGTTACCCATTTTCTAGATCCTTGAAAAATGTTCAGGGGACAATGGCCACAAAAATGTAGCAACATTAAGGCAGTTCTGAGACAACAAGGGCACAAACTAAATATGATTTTTTTTAAAACGTCCCATTGGATTCATAGAAAACGCATTTAAAGTTTGACTTTAATTTAAATGGTTTCATGCAAAAGTTTAAGCCTCGCTAAGATTTGCACATATTTAAATGTACTATGATTCGAACCAGTCCAAACCATATTTATGAAGCATCTTTTAACACGTCTGAAAATGGACTATTGATCTCATAGCAACACAAGACACACATGTGAGGACACACCACACACACACACACACACACACACACACACACACACACACACACACACACACGCTCAAGCATCCCCCGCCCTTTTATTTCTCCATCATACCATTGTCTCTGAGCTCGAGCTTTTCCCCGTAAAAAAGTCCCAGAAGTTCGTGACAGGAGGCGTCTTGCTCTCCTCAGGCAGCGTCTGTCTCACCCAGATGCTGCTCTCACCAGAACCGCTCAGATTGGAGAAGCTGCCGCCGCCGCTTCCCCCGCCCAGCGAGAAATTCAGCGCCGAACTCAGCGGGCCCCTGCGGTCCGGCCCGTCCGGGTCCTGGGCGACTCTGGCGGCGGACGAGGGCTGGGCCAGGCTGAGGAGGTTGTGGTGGGAGTGGAACTGACGCATGTGACGGATAGATTTCCCCGTCGGGCCCTCGCCTGTTGGGTGAGGACCGAGACAAGGGTCAGACCTGAACTGAGCTTTGAGTAGCAGCTTTGAGAAGAGGTCTCAATCATTTGGAAAGGAAAGAAGAAGACACAAACATTCATAAACATCTCAGTGACGTATCAATAAACAAAGGGACTGTAAAGAAACAGGCTTCGTCGCTATGAGTATACAAGGTTTGCTTTGCAGAGAAATGAGAAAATTCCTGTTTAAAAAAAAAAAAACAATGGCATATTTATTGTATTTTATTGTGATTCATGACCTTCTTGAATGGCGCCTTAATTTATTGTTCTTCAATAATCTGCCATAAACTCGAGCGCTAAACTTTTCAGTTGCTTATCAAATATACTCCTTTTCTATTCTAATAAAAATGTAAAATTAAAATGTGGTGAAATTACAGCTCATAAACCTTTTTTGAAAACTATAAATTATATAATATACAGGATTTTATGAATGGAATATTATGGCTTGAATTATGGATTTATAAATCTGACCGCTAGATGGCGCTGTTGCCGCATAAATCTTCCCGCCACGCTGACGTCTCACGAAGCTTTTCTGCAGTCGAGGTTGGAGTGGACACAGTTAAAGTTTTCACGTTTTCACTTGCACAAATGTTAATTGTTTAAGATGCTTAAATGTGCTGTAGTAAATTGTCGTTCCAACTGACAGAAATATATATATAATGGATATATGGATATATATATATATATATATATGTGTGTGTGTGTGTGTGTGTGTGTGTGCAAAAGCGAATGATTGTATTTTTGTATTTCTTTTTAAAGCCCACAGTTCTTCCTCCAATATTTGCCAGGGTTTGCTTGTTTTCTTTGATTTATGCTTCCCCAATATTTTTGACATTTCAAATATTGACTGGGAAAAATCACTATGAAACACTCTTTTTTTACATACATACATATTTTTTTTTTTACCACTTTGTTCCACTTTTTATTATTTTTATTTTCATTGTTTCTTTTAAACCTGTATTTGTTGTATATGTCCAAACTGTGTCCTTGAGTGTCTAGTAAGGCGCCCTCAATAAAATGGATTGTTATCATTATCATTATTATTATTGGGAGTGATTTTTAAAGAAGAATAATGAGTTTTTCTTTTATTGTTGAATTCTAATGTAATTTTGTATTTTTCATGTATTGATGATTGATAAATAAAGGTACTGTTTATAAATATCATATTTGGCTTCAGCTAAGTCAGTCGTGGAGTGACATAACATTGAAAATGGGAATCCTAAAATCCCCAAAGACAAAGAAAGGGAGTCTTTTCTTTTTTCCTTAACCTTTCAGTGATTACGTTTTTTCAGCATTAGTGATGTACCCTTGACCCAAAGAACGACCCCAACAAATGCGATGAGTACCGTATCTGCTGTCCTGTCGCTTCCTGTTCTGATTCAGTTTGAGCACGTTGAGGAAGACCTCGCTGGTCAGACTGGTCTCGCTGCCGTTCACGTCGAGGGGGAACAGAGGGGACGGCGGCTCCAGGGGACTCAGACTCCCGCTGGAGGCTCCCACCGAGTCCAGAGAGGCCCCCGTGTCTCTGCGGCCCCCCGTCTCGCTGCCGCTCTCCACCGTCAAGTGGCTGCCGCTACGAGAAGATGGCGGCAAACGCCGGCCGTCAGGCGTCTATTCAAACGCGACCTCTGTGCTCGGTGGCGGCCGAAAAGCGAACGAATCCAACCTGAGTTTCCGGCGAAGCAGATAGTCGATGATGTCGGGGTCCGTCTGGATCAGGCTCATCAGGACCTCCTGCTGCAGCTCTGCAGATACCTGGACCGGCACACAGACACGGGGATATTCAGCGTATTTCCAAGGAACGATACGGCAAAAAACAGAAGAAACCGGATTTATTTAACAAAGCAGATGCTCGACTCTCAGATTGTAAAGTGAATGAGAAATGTTTTCCAATGTTTACATGTTTTATGCTTTCATTTCTGCTTTTTTTTTCAGGCGAATTTAATTCAGTCAACCAGTCAAATAAAAAAAAAAAACTCAAAAAAATACAATAACTAAACCAGTGGTTCTTAACCTTGTTGGAGGTTCTGAACCCCAGCAGATTCATCTGCACATTCATCCAACCCTTCTTGATAGGAAAAATAAAATATGTTTTTTTTTTTCAAATTCAAAACATAGGTATATGTGGGCTCCAAAAATGCAGATTTTTCGTTTATGGATTAAAAAAAAACATTATCTTCTTTTCAAGGCAAAACTCTGAATAAAAAAAAAATTGCTATTAAAAAATGAATTGCATCCTTTTCAACCCATAAAATATTTGAAGTTTATTTTTTCATCCGCTTTTCAGAGTTAAATAAAAAAAAAATGTACGATTTTTAAGCTACTGGAGTTCAAAATGACGGCTTTTTTAATTAAACCCGATTTTATGCAAAATCACTGTGTGTCTTTCGATTAAAATCACTATGTCTTTTGATAATTGTTAAGTTTTAACAAGTTTTTGTTTTATTTCCCTCAAAAAATACATTTTTTTAATAAATTCTTGAAATTAATTTTGCTTATATGATGAAAAGATGTGATGCGTTTGATAAAAATAACAATCGATCTATTAAAAGAGGATGAGTCGAACAGACGTCCGCCGAACCCCTGAGACAGACCCACCGAACCCCTGGGCTTCCATCGAACCCGGGTTTAGAACCACTGAACTAAACGCTGATCCTGTATGTCCTCTTTTTTAATCTTTGTTTTTTTTAGTTAAAAACCCATTCGCGCTACCGTGAAGAGCCTCCTGTAGTTCTGAATGAGGACCAGAGTGACGCTGATGATGGCGGTGCTGTCCTCGATGCCCATCGTGTGGGGACTCCCGTCTCCTCCCCGCTCCTTTTGCAGCAGGTTGGGCCCGAATATGACGGCCAGGTTAGCGGGAGTCATCTTGTTGCCGGTGATCTGAGCAGAGAGGAAGGGTGTGTGTGTGTGGGGGGGGGTGTAACTTTTACGGACCAATCGGTGCATCTGTGAACTCAGACTGGACCCCGGGTAGGTCCCGTGTTCCGCCGCGGCGACCCACCTCCTCGTCGTTGGGCCCGATGGTGTCCTGGGCGAAGCTCTGCACGGTGTGCAGCAAGGTGAGGAGGCGCAGCAGGGTGTCGCAGTTGCAGGGAGGGAGCAGGTGGAGGAGGTGCTGCAGGTAATGCAGCTGGTCTGCTCCTCTGAGGACTGATGCAGGGGACACGAGGGTACGACTCTCGGTTACCTCGAAGGTTCTCGCAACGACAACGAACTGACTTTGACCTCAGTGCCCTGGACTGACCGTTTTTATCTTTATTCTAAAAGCACCGACCGCAAACAAGTTTTCTTTACCCGCCCATTGTGTATCGGTGATCGATCGTTTGGTGAATCATGTGATCGATTAGTTACGTCCGGAGTACGTTTCACACTCGTCACACCCCGTGATTACAATTATAAATGATGTCAGTTTGAGCTTCCTGCGAAAAGTGAAAAAAAACAAAACAAAAAGAAGTGTTGAAAAAGACGGCTCAACACTGCGAGGGGCCTGCTAGCTTACAGAGTCGGAGGCCCCGGCTATCTCCTGGATGGCTAGCATAACACCAACCCCGACAGGACGCAACATTCGTTTATTTTCCCGGGGAAAGGGATTCCCCGCTGCCATTTTTTTGTCATTTCTTATAGATTTGTGCCATCTGTGTTAGCGACGTCTATGTTAGCGACGCCTGTGTTAACGACGTCTGTGTTAGCGACGTCTGTGTTAGCGACGTCTATGTTAGCAACGTCTGTGCTAGCGACGTCTGTGTTAGTGACGTCTGTGTTAGTGACGTCTATGTTAGCGACGTCTATGTTAGCGACGTCTACGCTAGCGACGTCTATGCTAGCGACGTCTACGCTAGCGACGTCTGTATTAGCGACGTCTATGTTAGTGACGTCTACGCCAGCGACGTCTGTGTTAGCGACGTCTATGTTAGTGACGTCTACGCTAGCGATGTCTATATTAGCGACGTCTGTATTAGCGACGTCTATGTTAGCGACGTCTGTGTTAGCGACGTCTATGTTAATGACGTCTACGCTAGCGACGTCTGTGTTAGCGACGTTTGACTGTCAGCAGAGCTGTAAAAATTCAATGGCAAAAAGGCAAATGCTACGATCATTTCAAGGCTTTTAAAAGTCTAAAAGTGCATCTAATAAAAAAGAAAAAATCCCCATCTGAATTAGATACCGCTGTACTGTGTCTACCTGCCCTTGTCTCCAAGCCATTTCCTGTGTAGAAACATCTGGAACATGAAAAGGCACTCAATGATTTATTTTCCCCTCAGAAGAGCTGGACTGAGAACCACCGTCTGAACTCGGCGGAGGCCGGAGGTGATGTGAGGTGACGGGTTTGTGAGGCGCAAGCGTACGGTTGGCGTGCAGGAAGGCGGGGTACAGCTCTCTGGGCAGCAGGGGATCCGGGATGTCCCTCAGGAACTCCTTGAGCAGCGCCGCCACGTCGTGGACGCTCTGCTCCTCGTCCAGCTGGACGTCCACGCCCATGTCGAAGTCCTCCCTCAGCTGAGAAGCAAAGTTCACATGAAGGATGCGAGCTCCCGGCGGACCAGACGTCCGACGGCCCGAAAAAAACAGGATATCACACATCATCAGCTGTTCTCTGGAAAAAAATGTTTACACATTTCTGAAAGCAGAAAGTCGGGGCGTCACAAAGAAATACCGGAGATCTGGAAGCAGAGCGGCCTGGTCGCTTGACGCGCCGCTCGAATAACTCAAAAAAATTGATCGATAATCTG
This sequence comes from Fistularia tabacaria, assembly GCA_901007705.1. Taxonomy (NCBI): domain Eukaryota; kingdom Metazoa; phylum Chordata; class Actinopteri; order Syngnathiformes; family Fistulariidae; genus Fistularia; species Fistularia tabacaria. The sequence goes on along the minus strand of CAAKHD010032191.1, from coordinate 10,053 downwards.
CCGATAGATGACGGATCGGAGTCCCGGTAGGAGAACGAACTCAAGAGAGAAGCCTTGTTGTTTTCAAACATCTCCTATCGGGTAATGAAGGCGATGTCGTCACTCGGGGGGAGGTTTTGCAGGAAGTGACCTCACCTGTCTCACTCTCTTCTTGGAGCTCCCGACCCTGAAGATGCCCACGGTCTGAAGACCTGGAGACCCGAAGGACATCATTTTAAGCTGTGGTCTTTCACCGTCGAGATCTCGGTTCGGGGAGCGGAGGCGTGGAGGCGGGGGCTCACCGTGCTTCTCGATGTGGCCGCAGCATCTCTCCAGCACCTGCGGCACCTGTCTGTAGATGGGGTTGAGGCTGAGCTTGGCCTGGGTCCTCCCCTCCGGGCCGCCGCCGCCGCCGCCGCACGACTTCTTCAGCTCCAGCTCGGCCGGGTGAGAGAGCTGCAGCGCCTCCAGCAGGCGCGACTGGCTGTCCACCAGGTCGGAGATGGAGTCCACGGACAGGCCGCCCTGCAGGGGAATATTTCAAGAAAAAACAACTTTGAACTCAGTTGCTCTTTTTATCCGTTTATGTCAGAAATGCTGGTTTGGGGTTGTAAACAGGAAGCAGCTGGAAACGCAGCAGAAAAACAAACAAAAAAGGCCAAATACGAGCTTAAAATGCGCCGGGATATAAACAAAATCAGCATTTTTTCCGAGTGAATAAGGCTCTTCCACAGCGTTGCCTCGTTCGCAGCGCCGATGGCTAACACGTCAAACGGGTTAACCGGCATCCAGGTGAGATCCACAAATGTTACCCGTCACTGCTTTGTGCTGTTCAACGCTTTAAATACGGGTCATAAACACCTTCTGGAGGACGATCAGGCTCTGTTTTGAAGGCTCAGAAGAACAAGGAGGCCAGCTGGTGACCTTTATTTTGAAATATCCGGTCTGCAGGGGAACACAGAATCCGAATAAACAGGGAAAAAGGAGACCGGCTTTCCAAGCCGAGCGTTTGAAGAAGAGGGAGGGCGGATTAGGAGAGGAGGCCGAGGACGAGGCGCCATCGACAGGACGGAGTGGAAGGAATGTCAGAGGATTGATGGCCGCTCACCCCGATGCCGCAGTCCAATAAAGTCAAACGCAAATTCCGACACGGAGCATAAATCACTGGCTGACGGCCCGAAAACACTTCCTGTCAGAGGAAACTGCAGCCGTCTGTCCTGCGCGCAATTTATGTCAATATTTACCGCTGAGGATGAACACCAACCAGATAAAAACAATCCAATTAGCAAACCAAGCAGATAAACCAGTGACAAGCTAACTTCCTTAGCATTAGCCCGAAGCCAAAGCACGAGCCTGGGCTCCCCTAAATAAAGCACCCTGTGATGCTAATGTCGCTAAAGCCCGGAGACGCATTTTATTCATTACTCGCTTTATTTATATATTTAGAAAACAAGACGTTTCTTTTCATTCCAATTAACACCGCGCTTGTTTCGATTTAACACGAGAGATCAAGACATAAAATTCATCAATCACACCGAGGCAAAAAAGGAAAAAAGAGTTTTTAACGTGGCGATCAAGTGTTTTTTTTTTTTCCCCTTTTCTTTTGGGTTGCATGCATCTGCAACCGCTTAATCTATTTTGCAGATCCGAGCGGATCTTTTTCTTTTGGATTTGTTTTTTTTGTTTTTTTTCCGACAAAACCATCCGTCAACGTGACACTCAAAAATCTTGGCAGTATCGGGGGGGGGGGGGGGGGCCCTTCGGCGGCCTGAAAACCTCCCCCCCCCGGCTCCCCCTTTTTTTTTTTTTTTTTTTTTTGGGCCAAAAAAAAACCAAAACTT
>CAAKHD010032160.1:130467-150461 GCA_901007705.1 Fistularia tabacaria | reverse complement strand
GGAAATTCGGGTGTTGCAGCAGCAACAATAGAAAAGAAAAAAAAAAAAACAGTTAGGAAAGACATATACGCACATATATAAATGCATACATGCCCACACACATATACATACACAGACCGATACCTACATATAATATATACACACATACATACACAATATACACATACACATATATACATACACATACAGACGTAGATAGCAAACACAAGCAAGAATATATAGAGTAAGAGAACCAAAGTGACCCGTGGTAGTTATGGGCACCACACGTGTGAGTGGGTGACGGAGTGATGGGGTGGTGGTCGCATAGATACCCCCAGGCAGTCAGGGCTGTGTCCCGTCCAGACTGCTGTTATACAGTCTGATGGCCGTGGGCACAAAGGAGCGCCTGAAGCGTTTGGTCCTGCACCGGGGTGGGATGAGCCGCTGGCTGAACGAGCTGCACATCAGCCACAGCTCGTCGTGCAGGGGGTGGGAAGGATTGTCCAGGATAGCTCCCAGTTTGTCCTTCACCCTCTGCACAGCCACCGACTCAAGATGGTCGAGGTTGAGTCCCACCACCGAGCGAGCTTTCCTCACAAGCTTGTTGAGCCTGTTGACCTCACCAGTCCTGGCACCGCCCCACCAGCACACTATAGCAAAGAATAGTGCGCTGGCTACCATAGACTGGTAGAAGGTCTTGAGGAGCACGCTGCAGACACCAAACGACCTCAGTCTTCTCAGGAAGAACATCCTGCTCTGAGCCTTCCTGTATATCTTAACCTATCTTATCTTATCTTATCTTATCTTATCTTATCTTATCTTATCTTATCTTATCTTATCTTATCTTATCTTATCTTATCTTATCTTATCTTATCTTATCTTATCTTATCTTATTTCATGTTCCAACATTAGCTGCTATTGTTTTTACCACAATGTTTTGCTTCTAACGGTCTCTCATGTTTTCAGGATCTGAAGCCTAGTAACCTCGCTGTGAACGAGAACTGTGAATTAAAGGTAAATAAGAAAAGAAAAGAATCCCACATTTCTGGTTTTTGTATACTGGTGCTGGAAACATGTTAATGCAGTGAAGCTGAACTTGCTGTATTATCATGTTTTTACACTTTGTTTGGAAACTTTTTATACTCAGCTGCTGATGTGGATTCTTTGATGATCACTTGATTTGTTTTTCTTAACTAAACTTAAGTAATTCTACATTAAAACATAGCAAACAGAGAAAATGTTCCTCTTGTTGCAACTTGACTGACTGACTTGACTCAGGGCCAGTGTCAGAAAAACAGTTTTTGATAAAAGGTTTTAAGAAAAACAGTAACCAAAACCCCAGAAGAAATGGACCTGACCAACCATAACCGGTACAAACCGACAATACATGGTACACAGAACATGTTTACTCAACACAGGTAAGGGAAACTGTTGTAGACAATCAAAGCAGCATTTCATGACATTCCCCTCCCCTTTAAGGACCAAACAGAAACACTGGAAGCTGAAGTTTCCCCATCCCTCCAATATTAGGTGGAGGAGGAAGGGGTCCTGTAGGGGAACCCAGTGGGGGGGCAGATCAGGGAACTCAGCATATGAATGTGAAGGTTTGGTGGGGAGAAGCTCCGGAACAAGCTAAATGTTCTGCCAGTTTCTGAATTTGGGTCCCCAGAATGTTAATTTGGGAGGCCATGGTCAACTGGATTTCCCTTTGAAGCGATATCAATTTCCTTACGCAGAGGTCTAAGGACAATATCTGGACAATATAAAAGACTGCAACAGCGGTTCTAATTTGGCTGGGTTAATTTTGGGTTGATCTGTTCTATCAAGCCATGACTTATCATCTTGAATAGGATGAGAGAGCCCAAAGGACTTGAGTCTAGTTTCATTTAAACAGTCTTTAATAAAAGGTGAAAATTAAAATAGTAATGAAACATAGATCTTGAAATCACAAAACCAAGGGATCTGACTGTGAAAACAAAGTGATAGGAAGAACATAATATCCAGGGCTTGAGATCAGGGCAACAAGTCATCCAGTGAACAACAAAGTCAATAAACCAGTATAAACCAACACAGACACGAGATACACGTGGCACACATACTGGAATGGGGAATACGTGGAGACAGCAGCAAACAGACTGAGGAGAGGGAAATTGCCTCTTTGTTTTTTGTTTTTTTTAATACATGTTTGTTTTTTTAATACATGTAGTATTTCAATTTTATTGCATATACTAATGCTCAGGGATTTCCAATCCTTATTTGGATCCATGCGGAGCTCTTCCTGTAAATGTCAGACTTCAACTTTATCCCCATCCTCTCAGATCCTTGACTTTGGCCTGGCACGACACACTGAGAGTGAGATGACGGGATATGTAGTGACACGCTGGTACAGAGCACCGGAGGTCATATTTAACTGGATGCACTACAGTCAGACTGGTAATAATTTAGTGTATATCTGTTCTTTCGCTGACTGAATAGCATGTTTTAATCATGAGAATGTTTTTTTTCTGTCATTTCCCCTTGTAGTGGACGTGTGGTCTGCTGCCTGTATCCTGGCTGAGATGATCACCGGCCAGGTTCTCTTCCAGGGACAAGACAGTATCCTTACACACTCAGCAGCTTATTTACAAAGACCAGCAACACATTCAGTCATTGTTTTTTTTTTTCAATGAATATGCTATAAAAGTAAAAAAATCGGATGGTTATTCAGGAAATTTCAGGGGAACAAATTCATATAGTATTCACGGTACAATAATTATGTAATGACATTTCATCTTAAAAACAAAAGAAGATAACAACAGTAAATGGCAAAATAGACAGAATGCATAAGAACAGTAGGATTGCTACCAATCCAAGACTGTTGTTTTTATTAGTGGACATTATTTATACCCATTTATATACACACATGTGTGTGTATATAAATATATATGTATATATATATATATATATATAGATAGATAGATAGATAGATAGATAGATAGATAGATAGATAGATAGATAGATAGATAGATATAGATAGATATAGATATAGATATAGATATAGATATAGATATAGATATAGATATAGATATAGATATAGATATAGATATAGATATAGATATAGATAAAATGTCATGACATAATTATTGTACCGTGAGTACTTTATGCATTTGTTAACACACATACATATATATATAATATAAAATATGATATATAGATTGTGTCATCAGTTAGCCAATTTTAAGAGTGGAGAATCAACATTATGTATATATACATGAATATGGTGGCGCAGTTCTTGGCGCTTCTGCAGTTGTTAGCACTTCCACCTAATAGCACAATGGACCCAGTTCGATTTCCACTGGGGGTTTGCCTGTTCTCCCTTTGTCTGCGTGGTTTCCTGCTGGTTCTCCGTTGTCCCTTTATATGGATATATAAAACTATTCAATTTAATATAATCAATATTAGTTCAATCTAATTTCATTAAAATCTAATCTCTGCAAACTTAACCTTGACAGTGTCACCACCTTTACTGAATTGCTTAACTGTGATCTCTATGAAATAAGACAGGACTTTCCTTAATTTCACCAGGACATTTTTCCTGTGTTAGTTTTACGACAAAGATCAAACTGATGCACTAAAATCTAAAGCATGAAAAGACTGTCTCAGATTTACTTTCTGCAGTAGCATGTGGTTTTATGAGCCCCCTTTAATCAGCCTTTCCAGGTATTGACCAGCTTAAAAAGATCCTCCGTGTGACAGGGACGCCCGATTCCTCCCTGGTCCAGAAGATGCAGAGCAAAGATGTGAGTGCTGTCTTCTGCAATTACTGTTGACCCTGACCCTGTAAATAAACAGTGTGTAAGGCACAGAATAAAATTTTGCTCTTTTAGTTCTGAAAAACTCCTAAAAAGTAAATGTGTGTGTGCGTGTGTGTGTGTGTGTGTATGTGTGTGTGTGTGTGTGTGTGTGTGTGTCTGTGTGTGTGAGTGCGTGCGTGTGCGTGTGTGTGTGTGTTTGTGTGTGTGTGAGTGTGTGTGTGTGTGTGTGTGTGTGTGTGTGTGTGTGTGTGTGTGTGTGTGTGTGTGTTTGTGCGTGTGTGTGTGTTTGTGTGTGTGTGTATGTGTGTGTGTGTGTGTATGTGTTTCAGGCCCAGTCATTTGTTCAAGGTCTTCCTCCACAAAACAAGAAAAACTTTGTGGATGTGTTTCCAGACATGGAGGACAATGGTGTGCAGAGCCACTTCTGCCTCAGTTAAAGGCACAAATTATTGAAAGAAATATGTTTATTATATTTCATTTCTTTACAAAAATAATGCATAATATGCATGCTAAATATATATTAAGACCACACAGGCCTAGACTATTTTCTTTAAAGGACTCTCACTTTCAGAAAAGGGTTTCAGTTCAAAAGGAAAGGCAATATAATCTATTCATTGCTGCACTTCTTCCAATAACAAATATAAATTCTATTCTCATTCCAACCCCCTCAGCTGTGGCCATGCTTGAGGGCATGTTGCTGCTGGACCCTGAGACAAGGCTGACAGCCAAGCAGGGTCTCGCCCAGCCCTTCCTGGCTGAATATCACGACCCAGAGTGTGAGCCGAATGCTCAGTCTTATGATGACTCCTTTGAGAGCCTGGAGCTTGCCATTGGAGAGTGGAAGAGTAAGTATTGTTACCAGGGGGTAGGGGCTATTTCACAAACATTTATCTTTTGGCAGCGATTGAATTTAGGACACTAGGAGCCAAGATCCATCTATCTTTAACATCTAATGACTGTTTTATTACTGCTCGCATTTTTTATCCAACTAGGTCTGATACACATGGAGATCATGACCTTCGACCCTGACAATCCCAGGAAGACAGCCATGTGATGTGCCGTCGCGAGCTTTTGAATTTTAGATAAGGTACTGTGAGGATCAACAACAACGGTCAAGTTTTATGCAAAAGAACATGTACATGTCCTTTGTGTTCCTTCAAGTATTTGTGCATAACATTCATAGTTTTTAATGGGTATATAGAGCAGGGAACTGATTTGTGACTGTGTTTTATTAAAGATTGTTTCAACCTGTGTCTGATTGGCTTCATTGGGATGAGTTCATGATTGAATGAGGAGGGAATAGTTTTTTTTCCTTAATGCATGAAACAGAGAACAAAACTTGTAAGTTGTGACTGAAGCCAGTAGAGGGCAGCAATAGATCATTGAAATGGAAACCGAAGTTTTCACCCAAACCATTTTTATCATCATAAAATTATACTTTATTTCTGTACTGGATCAGACTTATGTGCTGTACTGAAGAGCAATTTTGAAAAGTACCTCCTATTCCATGACATTATTATGCCCATTTACTTTTCAAATAAAGTTTCCATTCAGATATGTGACTAATGTAGTTTCTGATTTCAGTTTATTAAAATGAATGTGTCCCATTATATTCTGTTTGTGCACTGAGCAAAATGCTAAACCTCTTTGATATGATTGCAAACCATACTAATTCTACACAAAGTATAAAAAATTACCATAAAAAACAACCCCAAAACATTGAAAAAGGTTGATCCAACTGATTTTCACAAACACTCAATTCGATTTGATACTGATCTGAAAATATTTCAAAATTCTTCACAAGAAACTTACTGAAACTCAAAATAAATCAACCAATAACATGGTTAGTGCTGCGAGCAACTGGTGAACAGTCTCGGTTGTACTCAATCAAGCCCAATTAAGCTCAAGCATCCCCACCACCAAGTGCAGGATAAGCCATAGATAATGGAGTAGGGTTAGTGAATCCACCAGACCTCCAGGAGATCACAAACTATTAAGAAGGACAATGTTTGTGTGAGGAGAGAATCATTCACAAATTATTTTGATGTTCGACGCCACAACATTCTTACACTTTTATATATTAAGCAACTAATGGAAAGCAAAAGGTACATTTACTCACTTGTACTTGACTTGGGGTAATATACAGCCTACCTCATTGTCTTCATTTACAGGACTCTTCCTTTTCCCAGATAAAAAAAAATTAAACAATTTTTAAATGTGCTTCTCATTATGTAAGAATGTTGCTAACCCATGGCTGAACTTCTCACCTTCCCGGAGGAACTCGGAGTAGTCGCTGCTCCTCCACATAGAGAGGAGTCAGATGAGGTGGCTCCTGGACGCCTCCCAGGGGAGGTATTCCGGGCATGTCCATCTGGGAGGAGGCCACGGGGAAGACCCAGGACAGGCTGGAGAAACTATGTCTCTTGGCTGGCCTTGGATCCCCCCAGAAGAGCTTGACCATGTGGCTGGGGAGAGGGAAGTCTAGGCCTCTTTGCTCCGGCTGCTGCCCCCGTAACCCGACTTCGGATAAGCGGTTGAAGATGGATGGATGGTTGCTAACCCATTTTCTCTTTCATTTATAACTTGATAAATTATTAATTTCCCTGTCATCCTGAATTTGATGATTGTCTTTAACTTTGTACTTGGTTACATGCAAATAGACATGCATTGTTGCAAGCGGAGATTTGTGCAACATGAAATTGTTAATCAGTGTATTCAAAAGTAGAGATTTCATTGGAATAAACCTTTCTTTCTAAAAATTTGGAGGACGGTCTAGCAGGAGACTCCTGCCAGGCCTTTCTTTGACCACATCTCCTCAGGCAAAGTTTGCAGGTTAAGTCAACTTTGCACACACTTATACTGTGACTTCCACTTCTTTGTTTCTATCTATGGGATAATGATCTGAATACATTTGACAAGAAATGACTAAAAAAAAAAAAAAAATCCTTATGTTGATTTACTATTCCGTATTGATTGCAACTGAGTAAAAGTCAAACCAACACAATTAATTCACATTTGATTGAAATTCAAATTGGCATAGACATTTAGTTAAGTAGAAAGTGGTGTTAGAGCGGTTTCTGCAGGTAAAGGTATTACATTTCACAATCCTATCTCATACCGCACACACCTTGGTCAAAACAGAAATTAATCAAAGAAGATTTAACTATCATTTCCGTTTCCGATTCATATATATGTTTGAAGGCACCAGTCGGGTGTTACGGACCTCCAGACACTCAAGAGTAGTTCCATTCTTCGCGTTTATTAAAGATTCGACAAACAGCGTCCTCTTGGGCATTAAACATCAAACGGTTCCCTGAGATTTGAAGCAACACTGAACATTGGTCTTGAATACTAGGAGCCCAGAGAATCCGAAGAGCAAAGCCCACTGGAGTCTGACAAGGCAGTGACATTGGGCAACGAAATATAGTACATATGCTCTGCTTTGTTTTTGTTGTTGTTGTTTTTTTTTTTTTTATTGTGAAGAATGTATCCAGAGAAAGCGGTTAGCAAAGAAGAAGTGGGACACTGAGAAGACTGAAGAGAACAGACAGGAGTACAAGAGGATGCAGCGTGAGTTAAAGATAGAGGTAGCAAAGGCAAAACAAAGGGCATACGATGCTTGTATGCTCGGTTGGACAGTAAGGAGGGAGAGAATGATTTATACAGGTTGGCAAAACAGAGAGATAGAGAGGGAAATGTATTGACAGATGCTAGAAGAGTGATGGGAAGATGGAAAGAGTATTTTGAAGAGTTGATGAATGAGGAAAATGAAAGAGGTAAGGGAAGAAGAGATGACTATTGTAGAGCACAGAGTAGCAGAGATTAGTAAAAGTGAAGTGAGGAGGGCATTGAAGAGGATGAAGAATGGAAAGGCAGTTGGCACAGATGATATTCCTGTGGAGGTATGGATTAGATTATTCAACAGGATCTTAGAGAAAGAAAAGATGCCAGAAGAGTGGAGAACAAGTGTGATGGTGCCCATTTTTAAGAATAAGGGCAGAATTGCAGTAACTATAGAGGGATAAAGTTGATGAGCCATACAATGAAGTTATGGGAAAGAGTAGTGAAAACTAGACTGAGAGCAGAAGTCAGTATTTGTGAGCAGCAGTATGGCTTCATGCCGAGAAAGAGCAACACAGATGCGGTATTCGCTTTGAGAATGCTGAAAGAGAAGTACAGAGAAGGTCAGAGGGAGCTGCATTATGCTTTTGTAGACCTAGAAAAAACATACGACAGGGTGCCGAGAGAAGAACTCTGGTATTGTATGAGGAAGTCTGGAGTAACAGAGAAGTATGTTAGACTGGTCAGGGACATGTATGCTGGTTGTGAGACAGTGGTGAAGTGTGCTGTAGGTGAAACAGAGAAGTACAAGGTGAGGACAGGACTTCATCAGGGATCAGCTCTGAGCCCCTTCTTGTTTGCAGTGGTGATGGACAGGCTTTCAGATGAGGTTAGACAGGAATCTCCATGGACCATTATGTTTGCAGATGATATTGCGATCTGTAGTGAGAGCAGGAACAGGTTGAGGGAAATCTTGAGAAGTAGAGGTTTGCTCTAGAAAGGAGAGGAATGAAGGTTAGTCACAGCAAGACAGAATATATGTGTGTGAATGAGAGGAACCCAGGTGAAATGGTGAGGCTACAGGGAGTGGAGATCAAGAAGTTGGAGGATTTCAGGTTCTTAGGGTCAGCAGTCCAGAGCAACGGAGAGTGTGGAAAAGAGGTTAAGAAATGGGTTCAAGCAGGTTGGAATGGGTGGTGAAAAGTTTCAGGGGTTCTTTGTGATAGAAGAATTTCATCTAGAACGAAAGGAAAGGTTTACAAAACAATGGTGAGACCAGCGATGCTGTATGTTTTGGAAACAGTGGCACTGAACAAAAGACAGGAGGCAGAGCTGGAGGTCGCAGAGATGAAGATTCTGAGGTTCTCTTTGGGAGTGACAAGGATGGATAGGATCAGAAATTAGTCCATCAGGGGGACAGCTCATGTTAGATGTTTTGGAGAGAAGGTCAGAGAAGCCAGACTGAGATGGTTCGGCCATGTACAGAGGAGGGATAGGGACTATATTGGTAGACGGATGCTGGAATTGGAGATGCCAGGCAGGAGGTCTAGAGGAAGACCAAAGAGAAGATTTATGGAAGTAGTGAGAGGATATGAAGGTAGTTGGCGTGAGAGAGGAGGATACAGAGAATAGGGTTAGATGGAGGAGATTGATTCGCTGTGGCGACCCCTGAAAGGGAAAAGCCAAAAGGAAAAGAAAAAGATGAAGAAGAGTGAAGTTAGCCTAATAACCAAACTATATCGTGTCAAATGTTTAGAAATGGAAGTTCTACATTTTTTAATTCCAACTCCATGCTTGTCTAAACAACAGATTAATCTATATTATGCTTTTTTCTTTTTGTTTGCAATCCTATTTGCAACAATTTTGTCTGTTCTCAATATATATACAGTTTGATTTATTTAATTGATTATGACTATTTTTAGCACATTTTTTTCTTTCAGAAAAACCTCTGTCTTCTTTAATACGTGTGTGTGTACGATTGTCCTTTCAATAGCCAGATTGGTGCTTCATATGTTGCAGCACATAATATCAATACGGCTCCTTGTTTCTGCTCAGGCATGTTGAGCTAATCCCTCTTAACTGTCAATTCTGGACGCTTCAAAACGACAATTTCTTTTCATTTCCAAGGTGTGAGGAATCTCTTTTACTGGGTGACAGCAGATAGTTTTACTGGATCTAAGCATTTAGCTTTTTAATCAAATGATTTTAGATACTTAATACAAACTTTACTTAGCTTTGAAACAGATCACATACTCATAAAACCTTAAAGCAAATAAAATGCAATTTTGCATGCAAAGGACTTGATATGCATGTTTTATTGTCTTTAAAATGTTTTCTTTACGCATAAGAATTCTCTAACAAGAATATGTCTCTCCGTCATATTCAGTCTCTCATTGCAGAAGACTTTCGTGACAAAGGATTTTGAGGGACTTGGAGATTAGGCAGTTTGTTTAAATTATATAATTTTAGTTTGAATGGAAAATATTTTATGTAGTGAAAAAGTCCCTGGTCTCCGGGGCCTCATTAGACTGGCTTGTCTGGCACTGTGGATCAGTAGCCACAGATTTTGTTTGATTCTATTCAGTGTTTTTTTAAATCATGAGGCAATAACGCAGCTGTGCGAATGCCATCTTCTGTATCTCAACTTGAAAGAAGACATATTCTCTCATTCCCAAAGGTATGAAAGAAGATTTAAGGAAATGGAGCAAAAAAAAGGGACGCATTTCAAATGTGAAGTGCAAATCCAGTGTTGTGTCAATTATACTTGTTTCTATCCATAATATACTCCAACCGTCTGACAGGGGAGTTGTTCGTTTCTAGGACTTAACATATTGTGGCTTCTTGTGATTCTATTGGTACTGTCTCCCACTTAAGCCCTCCAACCTTCATGATCGTCACCTGGTTAAGGGGCTGGGAAGGTATGAAGTGAGATTCAAGCGGCATGGAGCAGATTATCTTTTTAGTAATTAGCAGAATCTCGTGAAAAATGCATTACTGAACAGGAACCCATTGTATGACTGATGAATTCGGTCTTGCTTCAAGTTTACTGATGAGAGGGCAATGTGAAGAGTTTGGCTTTTTGATAAACATCAAAATATAGATGAGAATTGCCCATTATCAGTTGCTTATTTTAATGAGATATATGAGGGGAGGAAATAAGGGACCCAAATGCAACGTTAATGCCGCTTCTGAAGGAAATAAACAGCAAGACACTAATTGACGTGTATAAGAAATTAGATTTATTCCAGCCTTTCGGATCTTACAGGTTCATTCACAATAAATCAGTTCGCCAGTCAGCCTTAGATGTTCTTTTGATGTGAAATGTTATTAAGATGAAGTCACAATTCTTGCGCAAAACAATTACACAAATTGAATGGGGAATGTCATGTTTGTGGCTGCATAGGATGATTGTCACAGGTGGAAGAGGTGAAACACATCAGAGAGGAGGTCCAACACTCTGAATGTCTATACTATATGTGAATACTATATGTGCTTTGCAAGTTATGGAAAATTGAAACTGCCATTGTCATCTTGTGTGTGATAGTAGTTGCATTGTATGGATTCTCTGCCATGATACTACAAGCATCTTGTCTACATGACAGCACATCCTGCAACAAAAGGGCAGCCAGGCTGATTGATGGAAGAGAGAAAGAACTGACTCACATCTTTACTGCTCATTATTGTTGGTCAAAAATATCTCTGCTCCCGCTGATGTTGCATAATAAACTGTGACTTGTACTGAATACCAAAAAGAACTTCCCATTAAAAGGTGGTGCCAGCAGTATGTTTTTAAGCGTGTTGTGCGTGTATGTCTCTTAATGTGTGTGTGTTTGTGGGTGGGGCATGTTTAATTCTCCATTTGATGAAGAGATGACAGAATGAAAAGAATGGAATTAGGCAAGGAAAACACGAGAGAGCCCTGGGCAGAATTAAAGGTGGAGAGCGGAAGTCGTGCTCCTTCTTGAGGTGGTCACGGAGCTCCTGGTGCTACCACCATAGCTGCCAGACAAGCTGCTGGCATAGCCTCCACCACCGATAACATTGCCACCCGCTGCATAGCCCAGTCCACCAGCCCCTGCAGCACCACTACCTGGTAATGGGGATAAGATAAGATACTGTCAGATTCAGATTTTCAGATTCAAAATTATTGCATCAGACACAGCCTTTCCTTGTAACTAACTAACTTATTAACTAACTAACTAGAAAAATTGTGTTTGTGCGTATTTAAATAAACACACATACGCACATATATATATGTATGTATAGAAACAAACACACACAATTCTCATCTATACCCCCAAAATCTTTCTTGCAAATTAAAGGCCCTAACGTATCAAAGGCCATACCGTAGCCGCTGCTGCTGCTTGAGCTCTGTATGTGGATGGTTGCAGATCCACCTCCAGCAGAAATTCTGTTGGGAGGTCGAAAAACATCACTTTAGCTGCGGCCTACATAATATAACAGGTTTGGATCATTAAGTGTCATATGAGTGAATGTTGCAAAGTCTATACCTGGACTCCTCCCCTTCCAGAAGCTTCCTGTATGTAGCAATCTCAATGTCCAGAGCCAGCTTGACATTCATGAGTTCCTGGTACTCGCGGACCTGGCGGGCCATATCTTGCTTGGCTCTCTGCAGAGCCTCCTCCAAGTCCCTGATACGACTCTTGGCATCTTTCACTGCCAGTTCCCCACGCTCCTCAGCCTCTGCAATCTGGGCCTCCAGGTTGGCACGCTGTTGTTGCAATGTCATTAACATCCTGGTTATGGTACTTATATTATGTATGTGAGATTACTTGAATATTGAATCATTAGTGTACCTGTCCCTTGATGGAATCAATCTCATTCTGAAGGCGGCTGATCATGCGGTTGAGCTCAGAGATCTCATTCTTAGTGTTGCGAAGGTCCTCTCCATATTGGCCTGCAGAGGACTCCATTTCTTTGTACTAAAGGAACGCATGAAAAAGTTGTCTTACACGCTTCAAATTTTAAAGTCAAGGGGATGCTTTTCTAGTATCCATAATTTCCTTGCCCCACTTACCTTGGCCTGATACCACTCCTCAGCCTCAGCCCGGCCCCGGTTGGCGATGTCCTCATACTGACTCTTCACCTCAGCCACAATAGCATCCATGTCCAGGTCACGGCTGTTGTCCATCTCCACAATGACTGAAATATCCTTGATCTGTCCCTGGAGCTCGCGCAGCTCCTAAACCAAGTAAATGAAGAAGAATTTAAGAGAGTAATTATAAATTTCTGTTTTCTAATTGTTGAAATTAAAAATGGTAATAATAGGTCAGACTTTTGGCTTGTCTGTCTTACCGCCTCATAAACAGCCCGGAGGAAGTTGATCTGATCCTGAAGGGCGTCAACCCGAGCTTCAAGCTCAACCTTGTTCGTGTAGGCACCATCAACATCCTGTAGGCAGAGCAGGACAAGCTGACTTAAATCTGTGCCAGATTTAAGTTGTAAACCATTTAAATGTCTCACTGAAGATTAACTTACTTTTTTGAGGAGCACAAATTCATTCTCAACAGAGGCACGTTTGTTGATCTCATCTTCATATCTGAAAGAGTGGATGAAAAATTCAAACTAAGGAACAATAGGTTTTAGTGCTGAGTTCAATACTTGCGTGGAGGACGGCATTTAACATTGGTTACAACTCACTTGTTCTTGAAGTCCTCAACTAGACCCTGCATATTCCTCAGCTCTCCCTCCAGCTTGATCTTCTCATTGCCAAGCCCGTCCAGCTGTCTGCGCAGGTTAGATATGTAGGCCTCGAACATGGCGTCAAGGTTGGAGTGGGAGGTGGTCTGATCCTGCAGGAGGCTCCACTTGGTCTCCAGCATTTTGTTCTGCTGTTCCAGGAAGCGGACCTAAAACATAAAAAAAGGCAATTTTATATCAACTCTTCTGAGAACCTGAATTTTCTGCCAGTATTTAACATTTAGAATGAAGCAGATTTTTCTCATGTCTAATTGAATTTTTGGCAATTTCATTCCAGATGATCATTCCTATCTCTGTAATCATACAAGGCATGCTCACTTAGAAAATATTGTCTTCTTTGTTTTATCTTTCCCCTTGCGAGCTACACCTGTGTGTGACTTTTCCACGCTAAAAGCCCTCGAGTACAGTAGTACTGGCATTTGCTTGAATGCAGTGTGCATAATTCACCTCCAGTTCCTCACACAGTGATGTGTAACTATCTTTTGAACGCACAATTCGTTAACATTTGAAGTGACAATTCAAAAATGTTAATCTCTAGTTGCTCCAGGAGCACAGCTAAAGTGTCCATACAACCAAGTTTATCTCTTTCCCCCCTCCAAAGATGAGTCAGAATGTTGTCTTTGTGAGGCAAGATTTAAATACCCAGTGCCACACATCACGTAGTCCATCCCCGGTAACACCTGGCCAATTGATTCAATGCATGCCAATTGAGGAGGTGATGAGTAAATTAAATGTCAAGGATTTATTCTATGCCACAGAAATTTGAAATTAACTCTGTATGTTTGAAAATGTTCCACTGCAAAAATAAAGCTGGCAGACCTAATTTTTATACCTCAGAGATATAGTCCTCCAGCTGGGCTACTTGTCATTCCCCAATTTAGGAATGTAGTTAAATAATCTCATTCATAATAAAAACAAAAACTTGAACTGATCTTCAACTGCACAGCACATTAGAGGTAGAAATGAAGGTTTGTTCCTCCACTTACCACCAGTCAGTCATTGTCGTTAAAGGAGATACTGATAACCTGATCTCCTCTTCCATTTAAACGGAGAACCTTCTGTCATTGGATACTTCTATTCTAGTATTTCCTACTTGTTACTACAGAGACAGCTGGCCAAGGATAGTGGTTGATGCACTCTTGAATGTGATTATCAAGAATGGTTTAACAGGTCAGTTGCCAAATGACAAAGATTTTGATACTCATCAAAGTGAATTGAACACACAAAATGATGTCTGGCTTAGCAGCTTTAATTTTCAATGCACATTAACACAGGACACGGTGGGGCTTGGATCAGCTGCTATCCACTACTTTGTATGTCCTGGTAACTCCCAGTGTCTCATGTTTTAAAGAAATGGTTTTCATGCCAAAGGAAATATCATATTCCAAACAGCATTGAGATAATATGGGTAGGATTTGCACAATTTGTGTCACCTACCTTGTCAATGAAGCTTGCAAAACGGTTGTTGAGAGTCTTGATTTGGTCTTTCTCTTGAAGGCGAACAGTCTGGATGCTGGGGTCAATCTCAAGATTGAGGGGGGCCAAAAGGCTTGGGTTGACCTGGACATTTGTAATCTGGGGTACAATTCCAGAGGTAACAAAACCACCAGAGCCCCCAATGCCAAAACTAGCACCATAACCACCACCACCAGCACTACCAAATCCTACTGAATTGCCATATCCACCGACATAGCCTGACCTAAGGCTGCTTGCTGATGACTTTCGGACTGGCCCTGATACAATTAGAGATTTTGAAGAATATCCTAGGCGTCCAGAACCACTGAAACCAGCAGCACCAGAACCAGCAGTGTTGAAACCACTACCAACAGAGAAGCCACCACCACCACTGCCGGCAGCAGAACTGTAGCTGGTCCTTGATGATTTCATTGTAACAGATCTTGCCGTCATGGTTGGTCTATTTTTGTTGAGATGGGAAAATAAGGAGCAGAGAGTTTAGGAAGCGCAGAGTTCACTAAGAGGAGAGTCAGGTCCCTCTAAGTACCTTCTTCTGTCCATGAAGGGTTTTTATCTGTATCTGACAGAAGGGGAGGTCCATCTGGAATGCACCTCATCTGTACCTCCCTCTCAACCATACTCAGATTACCTGGGTCTGAGCTGTGCTGGAGCAGTTCGGCCTGTTAGACAGGTAAGAGTGCCACCCCTGTAAATTGATCAGGGTGGGACACACCTGGGAGCTCAAAGAAAAAAATGGCATCAGAGCCAGGGGCAAAAAGCATGCTGGCAGAGACATGTTTGAATGGTGGTTAGGGTGTGTATGCAGCTGACTATCTATTTAGATTCAATTTTTAATCATCTTTTTGCAGGACAGACCAAATTCAAAACTATTTCTCTGCATAATATTGTACAGCACATTTATACGAAAATGTCTTAAAATGAGTATTATACTTCCTGAGAAATAATTGCGTAAACCATGTCCAAAGTGACTGTCTTTAGAAAGACATCCTCACTTGAGGCAGATAGAGACTTTATTTACAACAATTTGTAATGGAGGTTATCCAATGAACACATGCAACTAAAAAGAAATATTGTCAAAATATGGCAGTTGTCTTTCGTACCTTATGTTTCAGAAACATGTTTCTAAAAACAACAAATCTTATTTGGATTTGTTCCATGAAATATTAATTTCGAAGACATTGCCGTAGAATAATTCCTTCAAAGTTCAAAGTTGCCTAAAGTTCATAGTTCTTAATTTATCAGTTCAGGAAATTAATTGAATTTTTTGAGTCTATCTTAGTGCTTTAGTATAATTTACTCTAATTGAAGCATTAACACAGTAACCCAGTGTCAGAAAAAATAAACATATGTACCTTGATATTGTTTTTTTGTGGATTTTGCAAGGTTATTAAACTATGTAAGACAGAACACAGGAGTGACTGAAAAAGTAGATGTCATGTTCTGACAGAATTTTTAAATGTTACTTGTTGAAGCTCATCGCAACCACTCTAGAATTTTGGCTCCCTCGTCTTTCTCTGCCATATAAGGCTGGAAATGAGCCGTGGGGCAAAAAGTGTGTCTCACCCTAACTCAGTGCTTCACACCCCTGTCTCATGTCCAATTTTCTAATCTGTGGTCTACATTAAATGTATTTGACAGTTTTACAGATAATTTTGGTCTCCAAGACGTTGATTTCCATTCATAAAAAACAAACTTGAATCTGCTCACAGCTACAACCTCAGCACTTGTATCTTAATTAAAAAATGGGCCAATGTCTTTGTTCTAAAAAGTGTTTCTCGGCACAGTGGAAAGGTTGTTGCCACTTTTGGGGGCAATTTAACACCACGCTGCAATCAGAAGACGTCAGTTATTTGATTTTCAAGTCATATATTTTCAGTCCATAACAGCTACTGCTGAAGTTTTGAACATATTACTCCAGTGCAGCCTTTTCCCTTGTGGCTCCCTGTTTGGGTGAGAGTAAACCTTCAGGTGTGGCTTCTCAACTATAAAATAGTCAGTGGAAATGCACCATCTTACTTATCTGATTTGGTGAAGCCATTTGTGCCTGGACATGCACTGCACTCCCAGGGTTCTAGTGTTATGTGCATCCGCATGGTCAGGAAAATGACTGTTGGTATGAGCCACGTCATTGTACTCTACTCTTCAAAGTACTCTTTCCATCTTCTCATCACAACTCTGAAACCTGCCAATACTCTTTGCTACCTATCCTTTCTCTATACTCTAATATGCTGCATAACCTCCCATATCTATCTCTCAGTTTTGCCAGTCTGTATAAATCAGCCTCTCCCTCCTTACTTTCCAACCTATCAATCACACAGGTTATCTTATGGCCTTTGTCTGGCCTTTTCCAACTCTACCTTTAGCTTAGACTGCATCTCCTTGTTTCCCTATCTACTCTTTTCAGTCCCCTCAGCGTCCTACTTCTACTTTGCTAACCTTGCTAGCTACTTTGCTAACCTTGCTATCCTTTGCTATACTCCTGCATTCTCATTTCACCACCAAGTCTCCTTATCTAGAGGTTATTTTGCTTTCAGATGACACACAAAGTACTACTCCTATATCTCCTGCCTGGCCATTAATTACATCAGCTGCAGTATTGCAGTCATCTTGAGGCTCCTCCTGACCGCCCATGACCTGCCTCACCTCCCTAAAAGCCACATAACACTCCTTTTCAGCTTTCACCAGTTGGCTCCTTGCTCTGCCTTTGCCCCTTTCATCTTCCTTGTGACCAGATTCACCGACCACTACTTTGCAGTGACTGATCTCTTTCAGATTGTCTATACAAGATATAGTCTCTCTCTGTGATCCTTGCTCTGTTCTTATGACCAGTTATCCTATGCCCCTGCCTCTTCTGGAAGAAATTATTCACCAAAGCCATTTCCATCCTTTTCACAAAGTCTGCCACCATCTGTCCCTCTGTGTTCCTATCCTGGATTCCAAACCTGGGTATAGAGGAAATGAGGCAGTGATGAGTCAGTATGTTCTTAAGGACAGGAACATAGGACAGTTGGTTGTAGATTTGATTAATATGTATTTCAAGAAGATTGAGAAACAGTGGGTGACATACAGGAGTAGAGGTAGAACCACAAAGGTGGACTACATCCTGTGCAGAAGATGCAATCTGAAGGAGACTGTTGATTCTAAGATGATGGCGGGGGTGAACGTGCTAAGAAAACATCAGTGATGGTATTCAGGATGACTTTGTGGGTACAAAAGAGGAAAGGAGCAATGGCAGGGCAGAAGTCATACCAGTGGTGGACGTTGAGGAACTAAGATTGCAATGGGAATGTTTTCGAATGTCCAAAAGACTGGGCAACCCCAGCAAATGATACAATGGGGAAATTGAGAAGGTGCTTAGTGTGTCATCTTAGCATCTTGGCAGAGGCAAGAAATGGAGACTTGGTGATGGAATAAAGAGGTTAAACGCTCCTTTGGGCCCACAGCCAACAGACTGTATCACAGCAGGCTGGACGGGACACAACCCTGACTGCCTGGGGGGAATCTGTGCTACCGCCACCCCATCACTCCCTCACCCACTCACACGTGTGGTGCCCATAACTACCACGGGTCACTTTGGTTCATTTAATCTATTTATTCTTGCTTGTGTGTGCTATCTAAGTGAAAATGTGTATGTATATATGTGTATATGTATATTGTGTATATTGTGTATATTGAGTATATTGTGTATATTGTGTATATGTGTATATGTGTATATATATTATATGTTGGTATGGGTATGTGTGTGTTTATATGTATGTAAACGTGTGTGTGGGAATGTATGGTGACATATGTATGTGTATATGTGTGTTTTTGTTTTTGTTTTTGTTTTTGTTTTGGGTTTTTTTCTTTTTCTCTAATGTTGCTGCTGCAACATCCGAATTTCCCCTATGGGGATCAATAAAGTATTATCTTATCTTATCTAACAGTGCATGAACAGGTAAGGGTTAACAAAGAAGCGGTAAGACCATGAACAGGTAAAGGTTAGCAAAGAAGCAGTATAGCAGCAAGACAGAAGTGGAAAGTTGGCAGAGGTACAAAGGGATTCCTTTGTGAAGTGAAGAGGAAGTCTGCTAAAACAAAGGGACAAGTGATGTGCGTATGACAAACTGGACCCTCGGGTGGGACAGAGATCTGTAACACTGGCAATGCAGAGATATTGAGATGTGAAGGATGTGCAGCATGTTAGGCTATTTGAGGACAGAGAGGGATGGATGCTTGCAAATGAGAAAAATGTGAGAATAAAATTGAAAGAGTAATTTTAAGAACTGTTGAATGAAGAAAGAGAGCGGTTGAGAGAGGTTGAAGCCAGAGCAGCTTTAAAGAGAATGAAGAACGGAAAGGTAGATGACCCTACCAAACCAGTTGAGGTATGGATGTGTCTTGGAGAGGTTGAGATAAGGTGGAAGAGTTTTTGACTAAGTTGTTTAACACAATCCTAGTGAGTGAGAAGATGCCTGAGAAATGGAGGAGAAATGCTCAAGTGCCAATTTGTATGAAAAGGGTGGTGTTTAGAGCTTCTGCAACTAGAGGGGTATAAAGCTGATGAGCTGCTTAATTTAGCCTTGGAAAAGAGTAGTGGAAGGTAGGATAAGAAATGTTTCAATATGTTAGCAGGAGTGTTGTTTCAAGCCAAGAAAGAGCATCAGACATGCTACGTTTGCTTTGAGAGTACTGATGGAGATGTGCAGATAAAGTCAGAAAGAGCTGCATTCTGTCTTTGTAGGTTTAGAGAAACTGCACAACAGATTGCTAAGGTAGGCATTTGGTATACCATGAGCAGGTCTGGAGTGGCAGAGATATATGTTGAGTTGTCCAAGAAATGTATTAGGGTAGCATGAAAGAAGTGAAGATTGCAGTCGGAGTTAGAGATAGATTCCAGGTGGAGGTGGGTCGTCCTTGGGGATTGGCCATCAACCTTTCTTGTTTACTATGGTGATGAACAGGCTGAGGAATGAGCTAGGAATATCCATGGACGAAGATGTTTGAAGATGACATTGTGATCAACACTGAGAGCAGAAATAAGATAGAGGGAGCCTGGAGAGATGGAGATATGCTCGGGAGAGATTCGGGATGAAGGTCGGTTGCAACAAGACAGATAAGTGTGTCTTCTTATCCTTTCGGCTTTTCCCTTCAGGGGTCATCACAGCGAATCAACCTCCTCCATCTAATCCTATTCTCTGTATCCTCATCTCTCGCACCAACGACCTTCATATCCTCTCTCACTACGTCCATAAATCTTCTCTTCGGTCTTCCTCTAGACTTCCTGTCTGGAATCTCCAATTCCAGCATCTGTCGACCTACATAGTCCTTATCCCTCCTCTGTACATAAGCGAACCATCTCAGTCTGGCTTCTCTGACCTTCTCTCCAAAACATCTGACATGAGCTGTCCCCCTGATGGATTCATTTCTGATCCTATCCATCCTTGTCACTCCCAAAAAGAACCTCAACATCTTCATCTCTGC
>CAAKHD010032160.1:107839-130216 GCA_901007705.1 Fistularia tabacaria | reverse complement strand
AGATGCTAGAAGAGTGATGGGAAGATGGAAAGAGTACTTTGAAGAGTTGATGAATGAAGAAATGAAAGAGAGGGAAGGGAAGAAGAGGTGACTATTGTAGACCACAGAGTAGCAGAGATTAGTAAAAGTGAAGTGAGGAGGGCATTGAAGAGGATGAAGAATAGAAAGGCAGTTGGCCCAGATGATATACCTGTGGAGGTATGGAAATGTCTAGGAGAGGCAGCGGTAGAGTTTCTGGCTAGATTATTCAACAGGATCTTAGAGAAAGAAAAGATGCCTAAAGAGTGGAGAAGAAGTGTGATGGTGCCCATTTTTTAAGAATAAGGAGGATGTGCAGAATTGCAGTAACTACAGAGGGATAAAGTTGATGAGCCATACAATGAAGTTATGGGAGAGAGTAGTGGAAACTAGACTGAGAGCAGAAGTCAGCATTTGTGAGCAGCAGTATGGCTTCATGCCTAGATAGAGTACCACCGATGCAGTATTCGCTTTGAGAATGCTAATAGAGAAGTACAGAGAAGGTCAGAGGTAATTGCATTGTGCTTTTGTAGATCGAGAAAAAGCATACAACCTGGTGCCAAGAGAAGAACTCGGGTATTGTCTGAGGAAGTCTGGAGTAACAGAGAAGTATGTTAGACTGGTCCAGGACATGTATACTGGTTGTGAGACAGTGGTGAAGCATGCTGTAGGTGAAACAGAGAAGTTCAAGGTGGGGGTGGGACTTCATCAGGGATCAGCTCTGAGCCCCTTCTTGTTTGCAGTGGTGAGGGACAGGCCGACAGATGAGGTTCGACCGGAATCTCCAAGGACCATGATGTTTGCACATGACTGTGATATGTAGTAAGAGCAGGGACAGGTTGATAAAAAAATCTTGAGAGTTGGAGGTATGCTCTTGAAAGGAGAGGAATGAAGGTTAGTCGCAGCAAGACAGAATATATGTGTTTAAATGAGAGGAACCCGGGTGGAATGGTGAGGCTACAGGGAGTGGAGATCAAGAAGGTTGAGGATTTCAGGTACTTATGGTCAACGGTCCAGAGCAACAGAGAGTGTGGAAAAGAGGTTAAGAAACAGGTACAAGCAAGTTGGAATGGGTGGAGAATAATTTCAGGGTTTCTTTGTGATAGAAGAATTTCATCTAGAATGAAAGGAAAGGTTTACAAAAATGTGGTGAGACCAGCGATGCTGTATGGTTTGGAGACAGTCTCACTGAACAAAAGACAGGAGGCAGAGCTCGAGGTAGCAGACGTGAAGATGTGGAAAAGCATCTAACAGCTCATGTTAGATGTTTTGGAGAGAAGATCAGAGAAGCCAGACGGAGATGGTTCAGTCATGTACAGAGGAGGCATAGCGACTATATTTGTAGATGGATGCTGGAATGGGAGATGCCAGGCAGGAGTTTTATGGACGTAGTGAGAGAAGATATGAAGGTAGTTGGTGTGAGAGAGGTGAATACAGAGAATGGGGTTAGATGGAGGAGATTGATTCGCTGTGGCGACCCCTGAAAGGGAAAAGCCAAAAGGAAAAGAAGAAAGAAGAAGAGCGGGAGGATGTGAAGTTAGTCGGCGTGAGAGAGGAGGATACAGAGAATACGGTTAGATGGAGAAGGTTGATTTGCTCTGGAAACCCCTGAAGGGAAAAGCTGAAAGGAAGAGAAGATATATATATATTTATATCCCCTCAAGTTCATCTTTGATAACTAATTCGTTTCGAAGACAAGTATCAAAATCTGCGATTGCAATACAATTTAATATGTACGCAGCTTTTCCATATTTTTTCAATTTTCTTCGCTTCCTTCAGCCATCTTGGGTTGACAAATTAGCTAGTATATCAATGCAACTATGGCTGGTACACTCTGACTGTCCAATTAAAAGGTGTGTGTGACACGCTGACATAACAGTACTCCTCTAGAAGGCCTTGGTGTTGCAACTCAAAGCTGATTGTTTGAAGCAACAATTTCTTCTGCACTTATTTTAGCGCCCGTGAATCTGATTCTGCAGGCCTCCAGGCAGATTTCTTTGGCTTTGACCCTGCCTGGCAACAACTAATGGCTGAAATGTGGTTGGTTGGTATGAAAATACATGTCAGGAAGCAGCATAGACAGGGAAAAAGCTATGAATGGAAGCGGACAGACCATTTGGAACTATTTAAAAAGTATTCATGGACAAAATATAGGTATATTCAGTCTGTGATTCAGATATTTTTTATGCCAGCAGAGAAGGCTTTGCAGGGCCTAATGGCCCACCTCTGATATATATATACACATTATACACATACATACGTATTTAGATATACATACACACACGCACATATGTATGTATATATATATGTATGTGTTTTTACATACATATATATGTCTATATATATGTTGATATGACTCATTATTTTTTATTATTGACTTATTATTATTATTATTATTATTGAGAGGTAAATTATGACTTTAAATGTCCCTTGCCTTGGTCTTTGCTTTTGTAATTATTTTTGTAGAATTTAGAATGAGCATATGCTATTAGATATTTTTTGTGAAATATCTTGTCCAAAATATATCCAGTGCTTTTCCTCCTGTTAAAGAGCACATTAAAAATCTAAAAGACAATAAAGAACACAAAATCTAATGGTTGACATAAATATATTCTTGTCATGGTCTCATAGCCAAATCGGATTCAGGCTATTTTAAGCTAAGATCTATCCTCCAGCAACGTTGGCTCAGCTTCTGCATACAGCCCAGTCATGTCAGCTTATATCAGTTGTGTCATGCCCTACCTCTAATTTCCCAGTCTAATGTCATTTTCCTGACACAACTGCCCTCTACTTTAAAGGAGGAATATGGAGATGTTGCTCCCCTCTTCCAAGTATATTACAATCCCCTTTTGCCAGTCATTCACTTCACCTTCATCTCTAACAAGTCTATGCTGTCAATGTGGTACCAAAGGACAGGATTTGATTGACAGTTATTTTCATACACTCATTTTATGTGCAGAGAAGTGTTGTATGTGTGTATGTAAATACATAGAGTGAAAAGTAGACATTATACTCACTCACAAAATAAATACTTGTGAATTCACCTGACAAAGCGCATCAACGGTTCATATTCATCCACAAACACACGTTGTTCAAGCTCTTATAAAATTCTCATGCATGTCCTTTTTATATCCAAGTCATCAGATCCCGAAGGTTCATCAGCTGGCTTTGTACCTCCTCATAGTAGTCGCTGTCGCTGTCGCCAGCATTGGTTTGTGATTGGTCTGACAGCTCCATTAGAAAGGAGTAGGTGATTGTATTCTGTTCCATTCTGGCTAACCGGGCTCAGCAGTCAGTGGGAGGACCCCACTTGACCTTTGTTCCATGGTTTGTCAGTTTTAATATGTTACTTCCAACTAATGATTGGTGTATTGAGTTTTATAGCATTTCTACAACTGAATGTAAAACCACTAATTAATCATAGTTGGTTTATTTTTTTACTTTACATAAAACTTAATGCTGCTACTCTCTTTATTTCAGAAAAAAAACATTCTGTATATCTACCATGTTCCATTATAATTTGGGATTTGCTTGTTATAAAGAAATTATTTTATGCTCTCAGGATTATTGTCTATGTCATACAGGTCATCACGCCTATTGTCCTGTCGCTCACTTACATTGCAATCCAGATACTTTGTATCATTTAGCAGCCTTTTACAGTGAAATCTCAAGTGTATACAACTTACTTACATGGAAATCTGGCAGCAAGTTTTTTCATCTTGTTAGACTGTTAGGCTCTAGATGTGCCCCGTCATCCTCAGCACCATCCCAGTTGTCCTAATTTCCTCCTCGTTACCATCAAAGCAACTGTCTCCTTCCAGCTGTGCCCAACCCACATCGAGGAGGACGAAAATGTTTGCAACTTTGCAGGCTTCCTCCAACACCTTGAACAAACCTCATCAAATGCGAAAAGCAGAGAAGACCCATGAAGAGAAACTGTTTGAGAAGATGATGCACTCAATTGCATCTTTGACCTCTCCATTGTCTTTTTCCAAATGCTCTGCGATGCCATAGTGCCCTTTTACTCCGAGTATCACGCCTCATCCCATCCCCCGCCCTCCATACTCTCACCAAAATGCAGGGACATGCAATGTGCGCAACATGTTCTTTTCATAAAGGAAATAGACTTTTAACTTTTACAACTGCAGACCATTTTACATTCGTTTTAATGTTGTGCTTAAATATTGATGGACTGCCAAATGTTCTGAGTGCAGATTACATACCTCTCAAATGTATACAAAGTAGTGCTGCTACAGTTTCAGTTAATTTTCATCTGAAACAATGTCTCAACATCTCTGTGCAGAACATTGTTTCCACTAAAACCTTAGTGTACATCATTCTGCAGTAGCAACATAAAGCTTCAAAACTGAGCCAAATTGCTCTACACTCACACTTGGGAGAATACATTTCACTTGGGACTATTTGCTGTGAAAATTTTGATGCCAAAGGGATATTTCCTTTTTAAATTTTTGCAGTCTGGATGGTAGTGATACACACTCATCACACCCTACTTGATCAGGAAATTGCTTGATCCTTGTATTTATCTTCATTTTCTTTCTCTAATGACAAAACATTGGTTATTATAATATGAAAATGAACTTCAAAATCAATATTTTGTCATATTTTCAAAAATAAAACAAGGTTCAAATTGCAGAAACAATGAACAGATCATTTGGAAACCCTAGACATCAAAAGAATTTCTTGCATTTTTCATACACTCCTCAGAGCAGAAAGGATATCAGGAAGAGCTCCAGCCACCACAGTCCACTCCATGTGATGGATCTTTTGGGGAAGTTCCACCACGTCCTGGCTCCTTGAGTCGCAAGCCCGATCAATGTTGCTCTTCTCCCTTCCTCCGCAAGGTTATGGACTTCGATGCCAAGGTTCTCCTCCCCTTAGGGGTGGAGTTTGACCACTGTCGGAAATGTTCTGTCTTCCAGTGCAAGGGTTTCCACTGATGTCCTTGGTCCTGAGAGAATGTTCTCTCTGATTGATTCTTGGCTGGCGACCCACTTATGGTTAGATCTTGTTCTGACGAATACTTCCCTGGTGCACTGGTCTTGAGAGTCCCTATTTGTCAGAGTCAGTCTGCATTGGGGAACTTTGAACTCCTGTACCACTGATGACAGGGGGAGCTGAAGCACGCCAGACCTTATGTTGAGCCCCAAGGATGTAAAGCTTGGGGGGATCCCCAGCCATCTCCATGTTCAACAAGGTGCTTGATGAACGTCCTCTCCATTCCTTCCAGGTGCTTGATGAACGTCCTCTCCATTCCTTCTACAGTTGACACACACACCTCATACATAGGGAGAAGCCACATGAGTCTCTGGAGCAGGCGGTGTTGGCAGATCAAGCACTTGAATTTCCCTGGCAGGCCGGTCTTGTCAGTCTTCTCCAACCAATCTTCAACTTGCTTTATGGTGATGGAGACACTTGTCTTATCTGAGAGAGAATCATCATACCACCTCCCAAGGCATTTAATTGGGTTCCCTGGAAGTTAGGGATCATTTACCCTTGAAACATGTAGCTCTACTCTACCAGATGTTTTACCCTTTCAGGTCATGAGGTTCCTTGATTTCTTGGGCTTGAATACCATCTTTGCCCAGGTAGTCATGCAGTCCAGTTCTGCCAGAACTCATCTTGCCCGGACAAATCTACTATGATAACTAGGACCTGAGTATCTAATTAAGACGACCATGTAAATAAATTGCAAGGCTATCCTACTTGAACCATCAGTCTCAATCACAACAAGAATGACAAACTTTCTGTAATGATTTCTTCTTCAAACACATCTCCCTGTTTCTGTATACTGCATACAGACAGAGACTGAAACAGACAAACGCCGTAACCAGAGAAATCAGAAATCAGTGTCCACATAAACGAGGACCTCACCTGGTCCCTCAACACCACGCAGGCGGTCAAGAGGGCTCAACAGTATCTGTAGTTCTTGAGGATGCTGAGGAGGTTTGGCATGTCACCAGAACCCCCTGCCTTCTCTGCAGAACATCTATCACTGCAGAGTCCACAGGAGAGCTGCCTCCATCGCCAAGGACCATGCCCACCCTCATCATGGACTCTTAGACTCCCATCAGGCCCCTAAACAGCTGACACTAATTCTTCTTTTCTGCACTTTACATGCAGCACTGTCAGTGCTGCGCTCATCTGCCATGTAACTTCTGCCCATTCATGTAATTACTGGCCATTTTAACTGCACTCATCCTTGCACTTGCACTTTGTGAGTTGCACACCAAGCTGCACTCAAATGTCTAATTGCACTGCCAACACTATTTACTGTTCATATTTATAATAATGTTCATATTCATAATACATATACAAATGCACTGTGGACAGCAAAGTAGGAATTTCCCTGAGCAGGGGGAACACGTTTCTACTCTGTGAACGTGACAATAAGCGCTTTGAATCTTTATTCATAACTGAAAGATGGCCCTTTGTGATTTAACCAGAAATGCTCTCATGAGATGCATATATTGACAATGTTTAATGACATATGCAAACCTGTGCATTGAGGAATAGCAGATTCTTAATCAAGGATATGAAAAGACCCTGTGAGTGGCTGGAGTCACTTACAGTATTGGAGCTGCGTTTCGCATCTGTTGTCTCCTGTGCATAGTGTAGTCCTGTAGGACTAAAAGCCCAACCCTTACAGCCTTTGGGAAACTAATCAATTAGACGTTGCACTACTTGCTCAATTACCATACTTGTCCCACTGATCTTTTAAGCCATTCTAGCTTTTTTTCATGTTCACAAAGTCACCAAGCCTTGCAAAGTACCAACCGTGCCACTTTGTTCTGATCATGCAGTCTTGGCATACATTCACAAGACAATGTTAAATCAAGGTTGTCACCAAATTTGACAACTCCTCCCAAATAAAAAAATGTGTGATTCTTCTGTCACAATCATAATGAGTATTATGGTTTGGTATGCAATTATGCCCATCTTTCCAAAAAGGCTATTGTTATTTTTTTCTTGTTTCTTACCAGTCTGGACCTTTGGAAAAGACACCTTAAACCTCAGTCAGTAACATGATCAATTAATATGAGCATTGATTCTTGCATCTACTATCAAACTTAAAGTAATCTAAGATACCTACCAGCTAATTGTATTTGCATCCTGCAGCCTTGAATCAATCAAAAAAAATGACGATAGTGTGACAGTTTGTGTGTGTGTGTGTGTGTGTGTGTGTGTGTGTGTGTGTGTGTGTGTGTGTGTGAAAAGCAAAAAATATGTAGACAGAAACATTTTGCAATGTCTGCACCCTAATTGTGGTTGTCTCTACAGTCAGGAACACCATACTGTAGTCCAACCTCTGGAATGCCTCTTTTAACTAAAAAAACAACAACTAATTGTTGTGTAGAAGACCATACAAAAACATAATTTTTCGCCCCGATGACTTTACAGTACTTTGTCTAAAATAAGCTGTTTTCTGACGCATTTTCAAAACTACAGATGCCGCTGAGTGAATGCTGGTAAAAATACAGGCAGGTTTGATTCTATGAACTGTGTTGTTCTTTGATATCAATAAATGTTGCATCCATCAAGATGACACCAGTTCACAAAAAGTATGAACTTAATGAATCCTGTATCCATATAGCACAGCAACAATGTTCACTTGAGTACAGTCCATATCAAGTGGAACAAACAATTGTTTTGTTTCTTTTTTCTATCAACTTTGTTGCAATAGGGAGTCATCCGGGTAAAAGAAAATCTGTCATCTGATGTCATCTGAACCCTCACCTCTTCTTCAACATTATGGACAGGCTCATTACAAATGACTGAAACAGACAAAACAAACATCATGGTTCAACTGCCTGTGAAATGTAAAGTAACCTAATCTACAAATTTGTGACATTTTTCACCGAACCTTTCTTGTTCTAACATACATTTTCTGGACATAGACCCATATGACCCAATACATCCCCAATCATGCAATATATACATAAATCAACTCCCTTTCTCTTACTTTTATGATCAGGACACATTTTATTGAATGGAGGCAGCTCCGTTTTCCATGGAGAAGCGAATGCAAAACAACACAGAAAAAAACAACAAACAACAACGTTCCTAAATGCTGTAAGAGACATATTCATAAACAGTGCTCTGTCAATAGATGTTTAGTAATAATCACTTTAGTTGCAATAATATTTCAGATATTCACAGAATATGAAATGTTTAATTTTTAAATCCGCTGAGAGTTTAAATGCTCAGAACTCAGTACTACTACTAAATTGTGCATTAATTAAAACACAATGAGAGGTTACTGTACCTAGTGCCAAAATCCAAGACAAAACACAGCTCTCATGCTTCCTCCTTAACCACAACCACTCACTTGCTTGTTCTGCTGATGGAGACATATTGCTAACCGCAAACTTCAGGCTCCAACTGTGAATGCCCAAGACTGTTGGTAGGGCAATGGCAGACTTTGCCACAAAACAGCAGCAGCCCACCTCTACCTTGCTGCTTTACATCTATTGCCATCTCAGCATACCCAGCTCTCTTATGCTCACAAGAATCCTGAAAACTGGATCCTCCCAGGGGACCTTAAGTTTGATAAATTGGACTATCCTCTCTACCCGGACAACAGTAACTATATATGATGGGACGACCAGCTTCTCATTCAGGTCCACAATCAACTTCCAAGCCTACACTCAGCTGCCCTGAGTTGCACCTGAACATTAACGGTCTAATCTTTATTCCCTCGTGCACAAATTCAATTTGCCTTGACTCCTTACCAGCAACTACAGCATTTACTTCCAAGCGTTTTTTCTTAACTGCAGCTGCGAAACATTAAAACGCATGCCACCAAGTGTACTGCCCCAGGGAAAGGCTAACCTTACACCCTTAGTATATGCAAACACCAGAATACAATGGGGAGGTACCATCCTCACCCAAACAATGATTGTGGCTCCGGGGAGATGCTGCATCTGGCCTATGATGTTCCTCTGTATAAGGGTGGCCTGAGTGGCCTCTTTTAGGTTTCACTTCCACCCTGTTCCAACATATATGGGCACTGCACTTCTAACCACTTGATCCTTTGACTGAGTGAGAGTAATTTCCAATCTTACCTTAGCACTCTTGAACTCTTCTGTCAGGCTAGGAACTGGCAACAGCAATATGCCTTTCCCATACAAGGCTGTGCTGCTTCAGCAGCGTGGAACTCTGAGCATTTTTCTAAGAGATGAGTTAATCGTCCTTTCTGGCTTTTCTACCTTTGACAGGGGAACCTCACACACTGTCAATGGCCACATCAACCAAGACAACAACCCAAGCTGCAAACACCACAACTTTAACTTTCTTGGGAGCCCTGACCTATCAATGTCTGAAATGCCTTGGATCATGTCTGCCTCAACTCCTCAAATATTCCCTTATCATTAAGAATTGCAACAAACCATCTACCTAGACTCATCACTGGTTTCTCTAGTATCAGTATTAGTATCTCATCATT
Source organism: Fistularia tabacaria (assembly GCA_901007705.1). NCBI lineage: Eukaryota > Metazoa > Chordata > Actinopteri > Syngnathiformes > Fistulariidae > Fistularia > Fistularia tabacaria. The sequence continues at coordinate 120,735 of CAAKHD010032160.1, read as the reverse complement.
ATCACAAACCTCCTATCTACTACTTTCCCTTTACTGATTGAAATACTCCTAGACTTACTTGGCTTGATTTCCATCCTGGCCCTCTGCAGGTTACTATTTAACTTGTCCAACAACCTGCTAGTACATGGTGTGGTTGACGTCATAATCGTCATGTCATCCATGTTGGCCCTAACCAAAGGGAGGCAAAGCCCTCCGTGCAGCCTTTCCCCTCCTCCTAGCCTTTTTTGAAGCCCTAATTATTACCTCCATTGCCAAAATGGCAAACTAATGGAGAGATTGTACACCCTGCCATAAGGCCTATCTCCAGCTGCGGCCATCCTGTAGTGTTCTCTGCAGAGTTGAATATCTACAAAGTATGCTTTAACTACCCTCTTTGCTACTATGCTACTTTGCTATGCTACCTGGAACTCTAAAGAAATCAAAAGCTTCCCACTGTGTGGCACTGACCTGAAAGCATTAGCCAGGCCTAAGAACATTACGTGCAAGTCTCTCTTCTCACATCTAGCTGACCAGATTTTATGCCAAATCATGCTGGTGTGCTCAGCACCTTGAGAACTGTTCAATCCCTTTGCCTTTTGCATCAAAGTATCAATCGTCTATTCCAGGGGTGCTCAGACTTTTTCAGCATTCGAGCTACTTATAAAGTGACCAAAACAAAATGATCTACCAGGTAGATCAAAAAAGAGAGGGCTTAAAATTGGAGGTAACTTGGTGATTTGCTTGTTAGTTTTTCTGCACTTAGCGCCGTTGTTTGCGCATGCGCGGTGACCTAACTGTCGGAAAAATGTCAAGTGATGGGCTGGATGATAGGCTGACGTCCATTTTTTTAATGTCATGCGATCTACCAATACTACCTTTGCAATCGACTGGTAGATTGCGATCGACTGGAACAACAGGTCTAATGTTACCTATCTCTAACGAGTCCCTTTCCCTAGGAATGAAGATTCCCCCTGCTCTACGCCACTTTAGGGTTAGGGTTATAACCTGCCTCTTCCAAACCACCTTCATCAACTTCTATAGAAACCTCGAAACATCTGGCACTCTTATACAGCTGGTAGGCCACTATATTAGATCCCAGGGCTGACAAGGCCCTCGCTCGCCTCATTATTTCCTGAATCTTCCTCCGCCTTGGTGGGCTATCGTCACACTGATTATCAATTTTCACAAATAGTTGGGATATCAGAGGGGATTACCATCTCTCTAACCCTTTTCCTATATTTGTGCACCTCTCCAAATACCCATCAAGCCTCTACTTATGCACCATAAGAGTACCAGTCTTCTCCTTAGTAAACAACTTCACAAACCTAAATTGATCCTTAAAAAATGCTATTTTAGCTCTCTCTTTCCTTTTCCTATCTTTCCTAATATTCGCTGAGCACTACCAATTGTTCCCTCATGTCTGCAAATAATCAAATCCTTCCTTCTCATCTCTGAGCTTTCCTCCACTTCCTCTTCAGCTGTCCTTTTCTTCTGGATAAGTCCATCCATCTCTTGTTGGCGCCTGGATGTGACTTCCTCGTCCTCTGGTTTCTTCCTTTTTCTCAATGACACCAAACCTTTCTTTTCCATAGTCATAAATAAGATATCCTACCTTCTCCAACTTACTCTCAGCAGTTCCTTTAAGCTTGTCTGACATCCTAGCCAAATCACTGTTAATATCTTCGCACTTCTTACTTTCTGCTGTGCCTGGCCCCTTAACTCTAGGTTTCTGAGCACTAAACTTCTCCTTCTTTGGCTGGCTGGCTCGTTGCTCAGACCTGGCTCAACATCAGAGGTCCTGATGTCCAGCAACTGACGAATGTACCTCTCAGGAAATATTTAACAATAGAGGGCCCCTGTGTTCCCTTTACCAAGCACCTCTTCCTCTCTTGATGGATTCTAAGACCCTTTTAGGTTGTTACTTTCTGCCAGCCACACAAACGAACCTGCTGCTTCTTATCATTTACATGTTTTCCCTACTCATGGCCAAGTCCGTTCTTGGGTCAACAGCCATGTCAATTATACAAGAGTCAGTATTATCATATACTAGTCTATTCTGGCATCACCATTTAACATCATTGTTTGATCTTATTTGTCAGGATGAATGCATGCATTCATTTTCCAGAAATATTGTTATATTCCACTAATAATCACTCTGAGATGCACTTCACCATTTAATGAAGGCGTCTTTTAATCAAATTAGCAAATGAACTGATGTATTGTTATTTTGTTCTGTATTTTTATTTATTTTAGGCCTGGTTCTGCCATGGGTTTTATCTGTTGCACTCAAATTTGCTATGAACTAACTTCATTTTGAGACTGTCATTATGCAGATACAACAAGAATTAATAGCAGCTGAATGTGACATGAGTATGTCTTTTTTACCACCGAGGTCAGAAATACAGCTCAAAGTGCAGGCGGTGGGGATGGTTATGAAGACAGTATGGAGGATTCTTCGAGGGTCTTCCCAGAGATGTACTGCATGTATTAAGCTCTCCATATTCCGTAGTGGAGGTCAGATTTGCTTTGAATAAATACTAACAAATATATATTTGTTAGTATATATTATATACTATATACTATACTATATATATATAGTAGTATAGCTACTATATATATATATTATATCTCATATTTTTATATATATAAAAATATAAAAATATATATACAAGTATAATAAATACTAAACCCTACTGGTTTTGTGACAGTTTCTTCGAAAGGAAGAAGAGTTGCTTGTTTTGAGAAAACATTTTATCACATACAGACGAACAAATGTGTTGCTTTTATCATTGCACTGAATTAAGTGTACCACATTAGCATCAAATTGGAGCTTATAGTGGTTAAAAAAGGAAAATGTGAGTTTCTTAAAAAGACATTTGAAAGTGTACTTACATTTTTATATTAGTTCTTTAAAACACTAGCTGTCTATTGTTTTTAATATCCATCCATTCTATTAATGTCTATCATAATGGCATAAAAGTAGAGCAGCCAACTAATTCTATGCTCCTCAACATCTTTGCTGGCACTGCAATGAAATCGTCTTTAAGAGTTGCATGATTTCACTGGTTTAATAGCCTAAAGCTGAAGAGGCGCGTTGTAAAGATTGATTTTTGTCAGTGCTTGTGTCTGCATGTTAGTATCTCTGGTCTACCAACTAAAAGCCCAACAATAAAACAAGACCCAGAGGTCAGTCTTGTGGGGACAGATTTTTTCTGTAATTTAGCCATTTTATGAGCTGTTCAGACTTTGGAGCCGGTGTTATTTCACAAGCTGAGGGGCTTGCCTGTACTTATTTCATCATAGAGAACTGAAACCCACACATTAATTTCAACCCAAGCAAGTGGTCTATGCATCGCTTCAGTCCGAGACGCCAAGGTTAATGTATTTCTATTTTCAATTCTCCAAAGAATTTTTTAATTTGTGTTTTTGGCATCATCTGAATTTACCCTTACATTTCACACTGATTAATTTCATTACAATTCTCACCTTTTGGAGGCAATAACATGATTGCCCTAATATCATCAGTCAGGGGAGCCAGCCAGAGGGACAGCTGTTTGAGTGTTTCATTTATATCTCCTGTAGTGGCTCCCTTTTCCTATCTGTATTTCTTTCTTGTCCTCCATCTTCCTCAGGCTGGGGGGCTGGCATGTTCAGTGACAGCAAGTCCTTTCCTCCAACTCAAGACATCTCCTCCTGTCATACCTGAGTACATGCTGACAATTATCAGCGCTGTGTCTACACTTGATTCTGGACTTGACAATAGCCTGTCCTCCTTTACTGTCATTCCTCCTTTCCTTTTTGCTTACACTAAGAGCAGATGGTCACTGTACGTTTCCAGCTCTGTGACCAAATTAGAACAAGAGACAAATCCCTCCCTAAATGGTCAGTCCATTGGAATCAATACAATCTCATTTCCATATCTAAGGTTGTGGCTTTTGTGGTAAACAATTTGTCCTTGACCAATCCTCTGATGAGATTTCCTAGCAGAGGAGCTTAAATTGTCATCCTGATCAAAATTCTTACATTATGCCTAAAAAGAGTGGGGGGAAAAAGTATCAAAATAATCCCCCGAGGAAAAAAAAAGAAAAGCTAAAATGGCATCGTCATTTGATGTCACTTTTCTTAACCTGGAAAATGTATTGCATTGTGTATTTCCAATAACATAGTTCTGTGGCAGTGCTCTGTCAAGCTAAATGTGCTGACTTGTTCATGTTGTATGACAGATGCAACAGCTGATTAGTGAATCCATATGTCACTAGTGTATCAAAGCAATGTCATATTGGTGGGAAAAAATGCAGATAACTGAATACTTAGTATTGTCACAAAAAATTCGCTTTGGTTGTATGCTTTACTTTCTATTTGGGGATTAAAAATCAAGTATGCAAGAAGCCATGCGTAGGCATGATCATAGATGCACAGGATGGCGCCATTCATCACAGGACCACTCAACTCGATATCCGTTAGTTACACACACCAGGAGAGCCATCTTTCACCATGAACTTTCCCCTTGTCATTTCCGTATTTTATTTGAATTACATCAACTTTATTTTCTAAGATGAATGACTAGGCTACTTCTGAATGTAAAAAAAAAAAAAAAAAAAAAAACTTTTGCTCTCTTAAAGAACTTCAGTATAGTGTTTTATAATCATTTGAATAAAATCTGGAGCAAAGACAAAGGAGCAATCGTACATGACATGTATTAACATACACTTTTGCTAGCTGTAGCCAATTATATCAGTGGAACATTTCCTGAGAATGAAGTAAAACAGTACTCAGCATAGCAAGGCTCAGAAATCTACTGAAATGCCTTGAAAATCTTCCAAATCAGACATTTACTGTAGTGATGTTAATCCACCATTGTATTAATATGGATTATAAGATAATTAAAAGAAGGTTTGTCCTACTTTTGAGAAAATGATCATGGATGTAATTCTCTTCTCAGGATTGTTGTTGTTGTTCTTGATCTTCTTCTTGTACCTTTTCATCTTCATTATGAAATAATTACTTTCATTGTAAAGTCATCAGATCTATATGTGGCATTTTAATTAGTAATACTTGAGAGGTTATGTTCCCAAAATTTGGTGGTTATGACTAAGAAATTACGTTCAAAATACATTTTGGATGATTCTGTCTTGTTTACAACAATTATTAAACATTTCATAACTCACCGTCGAGGGAGTGGCTGTCAAATCCCTGACTGCCAACCTTCACTGGCATGCATCTGGTCCTCCACACATTCCTCCAACAGTCCTCCACCAGCTCCTGGTACTTCTCTCTCTTTCTCTCTTGAGCCTCCTCCATCCTATCCTCCAAGGGAACTGTCAGCTCCAGCAAACCAGTTGCTTCGTCACCTCGGAGACCAATATAATATCCGGTCTCAACTTGGACTGGGTGATGTGTGCTGGGATTTTCAGTTGCCCCTCCAGGTCAACTGTCATCACTCAGTCTCTGGCCTCTGTCCTTCCTTGATGAACTGGATGGCCTTGGCTGAAGCTTGGGTCTATCGACTGTCCTTTATCCCCCCACCGATTGCCTTGGTGATGGACTTAAGGACTTGGTCATGTCTCCATCGACAACGGCCCTCACTCAGTGCCTTGAGGTAGCTACTTATAATGTGCTCCAGTGTCCCCACCTTGGAATACTGGGGGAATGCAGGTGTCTCTATTTTGCCCCAGATACACAGATTAGATGGGTTTGGGCGGATATCATAAACCCCTTGGATCAAGAACTTGATCCTCTGGGGGCTCCACTGCCAGATGTTCTTCCAGATGAATCAACGCTCCATCGCCTGTTCCCAGGCACCTTTCTGCCTCATAGCCACTGCTCTGCTGGTTCACTCTTCCTCGACTGAGACTTGCACATCCACCTGCACCTGTCTCTTCCGCTCTCTCCTGCTGACAGACTCGTACCAGGTTGCTTTTTGGCTCCCAAGACCAGCTCTCCCTTGCACCACTGTACCGAGGATGGCCTTGTGCCTCAGCCGAGTTTCTGCTTGCTGGACTACATCCACTGCCCTCCACTTCCTCCCTGTCGTTACCATAACTCCTCCCCCGGACACTTTGACATCACTAGATCCTGAGTACTGCAGGTGTTCCCGTGCCAGTGCCATGATAAACTCTTCCCTGACCTAACTGAAAGGGAGCCTCAGTTTGTTGGCGTTCCCATACAGCCCGATGTTGCTGAAGCTGCTCACTGTTTGCTCAAAACCTTCGACCACCATCCTGGGAGCCTCATGGCAACCTCATAGATGAGCAGAGGCCAGAGGACTCTTGGGACGACTCCATGTTGGTATATCCAGGCCTTGAATCTTCTGGAGAGCCCGCACTTATCCACTGTCCTCAGCCAGTCCTCGATGTCAGCCCTGGTTGCCTTGATGGAATCCCTGTCATTCAAGTTGTACTTGAAGACCTTCCCTTCCCTGGCTTCTCAGTGACTGATGGGATCAGATGTCCACCCAGCCTGAAGCGGAATTTGTCTGTGACCCTCCCCTTCTTGATAACCAAGGACCTGGACTTTGCGGGTTTGAAGCTCATGCATGCCCATGTCACGATCCTCTCCAGCCCCTGGAGAATCCATCTGGCTGTTGTTGTCACCATAAGGTCGTCCATAAAGGTTCTGACGGGGCTGCCTTACTCCAGATTTGCTGAGTGGACCTCTGCATTCTGTTTCAGCTACCTTGGCCAACATTTTCATTGCCAGCACAAAATGGTACAACCAGTGATTATACCCTCCTCCAGCTGGTGCCAGTAAAATGTTAGCTGACCAGATGAGATTCTCAAGCTGAACTTGCTGTAATAGTCCGGGATGAGGTCTTTCACCATCTGGGGTACATGGTGTTTCTCCAATGCGACCTCCACCAGCTTATGGGGTATGGAGCCATAGGCATTGGTTAGATCCAGCCACAACACAGCCAGATCACTTCTGCCCTCTTTTGCTTCCCTGATGAGCTGGGTTAATACTCCTATGTGTTTCAGGCAATCAGGTATCTGCCTTCAGATCCTGAATTACATGGGCATCAAGCAGCCCTAGAGTGTGAATTTGTTCACTGACTTTGCTCAAGAGTATAGTATTGTGGTGAGCTGGGGTTTTGCAAAATGACAAACAGAGTCAAGGATGAATCGCTCATAGGATAACGCGCTTTAGAATGGGGGTTTAGTTGAACTACCAACAATTAGGGAAAACCCAAAGGGGGACATTTCCCGACACCAACAGTTACACTTAGGGTGCACCCCCCATTATGACATCTAACGATGCAGGTTAGCGTAACACAACAGCAACAACATTGTGCAACTATTCACATGATGGAGATCTCTAACCCAAAACCATGAGAGGCTCCCAAAGGTCTTTGTAGGATTCTGAGGTTACATTTGCCAGTCTTCCCACCACACGCTACAGTATAATAGTAGAATCCTTTCTATGGGATTATTCTGGCTGTGGATGTTAGACGGAACTTCTGGTAATCTGGGAAAAATCAAATACCAGCATAAATTCAAATACGGTATCATATGTCAAAACATCCAACACTGACCAATCCATCCTAAAGTTGCTGTTTGCGTGGAAAAAGATTGTTGATGTAGTGAGAGAGGTGTGGTTCAAGACAATGAGTAACAGACATTTCATGTCAGTTGGAGTGGATTACATGTCATTCTTTCCGAATGTATGTGAAGTAGGTGCTACTGCATTAAAATCATTTGAGGTTTGTCAGAGGAACTGGCTCCAAGGTAGCTGAATTTTGAGCCACCGCTTTAAATTGTTTCCCCTCTCTGCTAATTTGCCTGTCATGGTTTATTCTGGCATACTACTTTTTCTTATCTGAGATGGGTTTAAGGATTTAAAGGCTGAAATTCTTAAAATATCCTGAAAATCAACTGCTGAATTCCCTGCATGCTACCAATTATGATCTATCACACTTCTATTGTTCTCCACTGTTCTCCACTTATTGTTAAACTTTAATGAGAAAACAAAGGAAATCTAAAATCTTGCCTAAAGCTACAGCATTGCCAGAGCTGTCCTAGCTTAGAGAGGAAAAACAGAGTATCTATGATGTACAACATTTGTGTTTTCAGTTTTTTTACAACTGTTATGTTTTACCTGTTAGTCTTCAGACTAACTGTGGATATGAAAAATAATTGGGCGCAGCCCCAGCAGGGAGGACAGATCACGGGGAACCAACCAGAATGTGTATTCAGGGAGCCATGTGTCCTTCAGTGGCAGTTTGTGGTGAGAAAGAGAAGTGTGTAGTGTTTACCTGAGCGACTGAAGTTCAGGCTATCAGGAGTAGAATAAGGATGTATGCTTGGTATGGACGTATTCTTGTGTCTATGTGGGGAGAACTGCCATTAGGGAGTTGTAGGAATTTGTATTGAAATTAAATATTTCTAGAGCTTGTTCCAGTTGTGATACCACCAAACAAGGCAGGGAAGACGTAATCCTACCTACAACTGTGATTTGCAACAGTGTTTAACATCCTAATACTGTGTGAGACAATGTTTGGGGGACAAGAAACTTCAACTCTCCATATAACTAAGAACATAAATGACATTCAACTGATTCTGGTCGACCACAGGGCCATATATTACTAACAATCACTGACTCTCTCTTTACCACATCTGGGCAGTTTATTGCATTTTTTTTTTCCAATTAACCTTCTGCATCTTTTGGACTTGGATACAAAGATGTAAGTCAGTTCACAATCACATCACCTTCAATGAACACTTTTTACTTTTACATTTTAATCCTATTTATTTCAAACTTTTATTTTCTTTTGCCTATGATGCTGCTTCTGCCACAGCAACCACCGCTACCGCCACTCTTGCTGCAACTGCTGCTGATGATGATCCATTCCCTTTTTGCAAAAATTAGGAGGTTCAGACATTACCAGTGCATTTTGTTTTAATAGATCCTATTATGGGGATCTATTGTATACAATGGTGTACTCATGCATGCATAGATACAAAGCTATATAAATATGACCGTGTCAGATGATTTTTGGAAAAATGGTGTCAAAATCTGAAAATTTCTTGGCAGCTCTTTCATTCTGTTCAATGCACAGATTAAAGTATGAAACAAATTGTCTCTGACAAGGTCACAATGGCATACAAAATATATTGTCACATCTAGTCTGATTAAATATTTGTTGTTTGAGGATGAAGTCATAATACAGTACTAAAATTTGATACATGAAAATATTGTGCAAATATAAGGTGGTATTAGGAATTAATAAATGAATAAATGCTAAGAGTGAGTACTTTAAAAATAAACATCTTAGGATGTGTTCATGATTTATTTTGAAGCTAGACAATAATGGCTAATGAGAGAGTGGCACACTTGTAAAACAAACACATCAAAGCAAAATTAAACAGAAAACGGATTATGCAAATAGATAAAAAGTTTGAAACCCAGCTTAGGTGGAGGTACTGATTTTAAAAGGGCTGCATCTGGGGGTTTTTAAACCTGCTGAGGCACAAAACCATCTTCCCCTGCCTTTCTTTAAACTCACAATTTTACATATACTAGTTAGCAACCACTCCAATTTTAGAAACACACACATACACACAGACACACACAGACACACACACACAAACACACACACACATACACACACACACGCAGACACACACACACACACACACACACACAACAACACACACACACACACACACACACATATAGCTCAAAAGCTCACAACATTTCCCTCTGCAACATAACCTGAAAAATAACCCCAAGCATTTCTAGCCTTGTCATATCCTTTACCCATTCCTGTAAACCTTATGCTGAGCCTAATGCTGAAGTTGACTCCAAACCTTAATCTAAACCTTAACCCTGAACCAACACTTACCTAAAGGCTATTGCAAACTCCAACTGTAAACCCTACACCCCAAAATCTCATGTCCCTAATCATAACCATGACCTTCATCCAAAATCCCAGCCCAATCATATCCCCCAACGTAACCATAACCAAAGTCTAGCCCTTATTGCTCACTCGCGACTTAAACATTAACCTAAACCCAACTATAACATATTCACATTCAGAACTGCAACTTGACCAGCAGATATTAGAGACAAAAGTCTTAGCCAGAACTCAAAATTAAGTCTCTCTCTCTCTCTCTCTCTCTCTCTCTCTCTCTCTCTCTCTCTCACTCACTCACTCACTCCCTTTCTAATCTCTGACTTCATTTTACAAACAGGGATACTGTTAATGCAGAAAAACACCTAAAATCTCTACTCTCCATGACTGTCTTCCCAATCCTTTGATCTTATTACCCCTGAAAGAACGTAAGTTGGGGAAGAGACAGCCTTGAAATGCCAAAAAGGCAGATGAGCTAATCTCTCTGTACTCCTCTCTATTCTCTTTCAAATTTCTACTATAATTAGATTGATGAGTATGTGTAGGGATATCCAATGACATCCAATGGCTAAGCAATGACTTGAACTTCTACCACAAACTGGAATGTGGATGGAAAACCGAATGATATCCTTGGTAATTGTGCAAAATCAAACCCTCTTTTTAACTTCAACCTTAATTAAGGATGATTTTTAACTTTTCTGCTATTAATTTGTATTGAGTAACTTCAGGAGCTAGTAACAACATTTTGCCTGGTTGAGAATGTGGACAAAATCCCAAAGGGGTGTGAGGGTGCTGAGAATGGTTGCAGTATGTGCAATATATATTGGTGACAAGTAAAAATTAAAATAAAAAGACAATGCTGTATTTCCTGTGTGGTATCACCAATAAATGATATTAACCCTGTCAGCACTTAACAGACACAGATTCTGTTGTGATTGCACTATACCAATACAGACTATCATTGTCTCTAAATAATCCTCTGAAAACCTACATTATTCTTTTTCAGTGTTTTGCAACTAGCACAGAAACTGAAAAAATTGGACCGAGAATGTTATTCCTCTCCAACTGAAGGATGAGGATGAATCAAATGCATTTTACACCATCAATGGTTATGTTCTGCTTGGGAATGCCATCTTCAAATCTCATTGTCAGCTAGGTTCTGAAAGGATTGAATGATTCATGAGCTACTTTGTTGTGTGTTCCACCCAGGGGAGTTGCCACTGTTGAGGTTTGTAACTGATTGCCTTTGGTTGATGCAGAGACTTTGAGTTAGGGTTGAGAAGTTGAGTAATTTGGACACACACACACACACACACTCACAGACATATATATAAATATCTTCTTCTTCTTTTCCTTTCGGCTTTTCCCTATTAGGGGTCGCCACAGCGAATCAACCTCCTCCATCTAACCCTATTCTCTGTATCCTCATCTCTCACACAGACTACCTTCATATCTTCTCTCACTACAACCATAAATCTTCTCTTCAGTCTTCCTGTAGACCTCCTGCCTGGCATCTCCAATTCAAGCATCCATCTACAAATATAGTCCCTATCCCTCCTCTGTACATGACCGAACCATCTCCGTCTGGCTTCTCTGACCTTCTCTCCAGAACATCTAACATGAGCTGTCCCCTTGATGGACTAATTTCTGATCCTATCCATCCTCGTGACTCCTAAAGAGAACCTCAACATCTTCATTTCTGCTACCTCCAGCTCTGCCTCCTGTCTGTTGTTCAGTGCCACTGTCTCCAAACCATACAGCATTGCTGGTCTCACCACTGTTTTGTAAACCTTTCCTTTCATTCTAGATAAATTCCTCTATCACAAAGAAACCCTGAAACTTTTCTCCACCCATTCCAACCTGCTTGAACCCCTTTTTTAACCTCTTTTCCGCACTCCCCGTTGCTCTGGACTGTTGACCCTAAGTACCTGATATCCTCCAACTTCTTGGTCTCGACTCCCTGTAGCCTCACCATTCCACCCAGGTTCCTCTCATTTACACACATATATTTTGTCTTGCTGCGACTAACCTTCATTCCTCTCCTTTCTAGAGCATACCTCCAACTCTCAGGAATTTCCTCAACCTGTTCCCTGCTCTCACTACAGATCACAATGTCATCTGCAAACATCATGGTCCATGGAGATTCCTGTCTAACCTCATCTGACAAGCCTGTCCATCACCACTGCAAACAGGAAGGGGCTCAGAGCTGATCCCTGATGAAGTCCCACCTCCACCTTGAACTCCTCTTTTTCACCTACAGCACACTTCACCACTGTCTCACAACCAGCATACATGTCCTAGACCAGTCAAACATACTTCTCTAATACTCCAGACTTCCTCATACAAAACCAGAGTTCTTCTCTTGGCACCAGGTTGTATGCTTTTTCTAGGTCTACAAAAGCACAATGCAATTCCCTCCGACCTTCTCTCTACTTCTCTATTAGCATTCTCAAAGCGAATACTGCATCTGTGGTACTCTTTCTTGGCATGAAGCCATACTGCTGCACACAAATACTGACTTCTGCTCTCAGTCTAGTTTCCACTACTCTCTCCCATAACTTCATTGTATGGCTCATCAACTTTATCCCTCTATAGTTGCTGCAATTCTGCACATCCCCCTTATTCTTAAAAATGGGCACCATCACACTTCTTCTCCACTCTTCAGGCATCTTTTCTTTTTCTAAGATCCTGTTGAATAATCTAGCCAGAAACTCTACCGCTGCCTCTCCTAGACATTTCCATACCTCCACAGGTATATCATCTGGGCCAACTGCCTTTCTATTCTTCATCCTCTTCAATGCCCTCCTCACTTCACTTTTACTAATCTCTGCTACTCTGTGGTCTACAATAGTCACCTCTTCTTCCCTTCCCTCTCTTTCATTTCCTCATTCATCAACTCTTCAAAGTACTCTTTCCATCTTCCCATCACTCTTCTAGCATCTGTCAATACATTTCCCTCTCTATCCTTAATCACCCGGACCTGCTGTACATCCTTTCCAACTATCTCTCTGTTTTGCCAACCTGTATAAATCATTCTCTCCCTCCTTACTGTCCAACCGAGCATACAAGT
>CAAKHD010032160.1:94630-107819 GCA_901007705.1 Fistularia tabacaria | reverse complement strand
TACATAAGCGAACCATCTCAGTCTGGCTTCTCTGACCTTCTCTCCAAAACATCTGACATGAGCTGTCCCCCTGATGGATTCATTTCTGATCCTATCCATCCTTGTCACTCCCAAAAAGAACCTCAACATCTTCATCTCTGCTACCTCCAGCTCTGCCTCCTGTCTGTTGTTCAGTGCCACTGTCTCCAAACCATACAGCATCGCTGGTCTCACCACTGTTTTGTAAACCTTTCCTTTCATTCTAGATGAAATTCTTCTATCACAAAGAACCCCTGAAACTTTTCTCCACCTATTCCAACCTGCTTGAACCTGTTTACCTCCCTTTCACACTCTCTGTTGCTCTGGACTGTTGACCCTAACTACTTGAAATCCTCCAACTTCTTGATCTCCACTCCCTGTAACCTCACCGTTCCACCTGGGTTCCTCTCATTCACACACATATATTCTGTCTTGCTACGACGAATCTTCATTCCTCTCCTTTCCAGAGCATACCTTCACCTCTCAAGAGTTTCCTCAACGTGTCTCCTGTTCTCACTACAGATCACAATGTCATCTGCAAACATTATGGTATGAACGGTATGAAATTCTAGGTTCGATTCATATATTTGGTTTTGGCAAAGGTTTTACGCCGGATGCCCTTCCTGATGCAACCCTCTGCATTTATCCGGGCTTGGGATCGGCTCAGTGAGATACTGGTCCATGCCGCCCTGAGGCTGTTTTAAAACAGACAAATGTTTAAATCAAAAGAAACCAGGTGAACAGTGAGGATGCAAGGAGAAGAGAAGGGGGAGGCACAGGTACAGGAGTTTAAATATTTGGGATCAACCAGTCAGAGCAACAGGGAGTTTGTTTGGATAAACACAATCAGTGCAGGCAGGTTTGAGTGGATGGAACAGTTTCTGGGTCTATCTGTGAGACATGAGTAGCAGTCAAAGTGAAAGGAACGGTGCACAAGACAGTGGTGAGACCAACCCTTTTGTAGGACGAAGAGAGGGCAGCTATGAATGATAGAAGACAGGCAGCAGAGCTGCATATAGCAGAGCCGATTATGTTATGAATGTTTCCTTTGGGAGTGACAGGGCTGGATAGGATTAGAAACATGTGAATCAGCAGGGAGAGGGGAAGAGGAGAGGGAATGAATATGCAGGTAAAAGGAAATAGAGATGGAGCTGCCAGGAAGAGCAAATGGGAGATTTGTGTATGTGGTGAAGGAGGTCATGCGTTAAGTGGGTGTCACGCAGAAGATAGGATAAGATGGAAACAGATGGTCCACTGTGGCTCCATAATTAGATAGCATTAATAACCTCTCTCTCTATTGCTTTTCCTGGACTTAGAGGGAAACTAGAACCTATCCCTGATGTCATCAGGCATGAAGTAGAGCTCACCTTGGACTGGACGCCAGTCAATCATAGGGTCACATAGAGACAAACAACCATTCAATCTCTCATTCACACATCTGGACACTTTAAGGTCCATGCATGCTGTCGGACTGTGGGAGGAAACATGCAAACTTTACACTGAAAGGCCCCTTGTCTGAATCGAACCAGGAACCTTCTTGCTGTGAGTCGGAAGCACTAACCACTAATGCTGCTACAACTACTACTAATAGTAATAATAATGATAACGAAAATAGTAATGATAATAACTGTAGTAGCTACCTCAAATGAAATGCAACACATATTCAATCTGACAATACTTGCCTGTCTGCACATGTAGAAGAATGTTCGAGCTAATTTTCGGTGGGAACTAATCATGACATGGGAGTGCACTGGCATTCAGCCGTTGGAACTGCTGAGAAAAGAGAGAGTGCTTACACAAGGATGAAGTGATTATTTTATTTTGACATTCCATGTATGTTTTTGGAACACTCATCTGCTCATGTGTTGTGTTTGATTCCCAAAGCTGGAGCAAAAGTATATACATGGCCATGCCCTGACTTAGCAGTCACAACTGATGAAACAAGCCCACTCAGACACATTGAAAAACTTAGATAAAAAAAGTTAACTTAATTCCAACACAGATTTTTTTCAAGTGGTGGTAAAGAATGCTCGTAAGAGATGTATAACACTATCAATAAAGGAAAGGAATTGGTGGCTAAACAACTTTATACAGACACATGACCCCACCCTTAAGCTGCTGTTTCATCAAATGTCAGCGCAGTCTTATCTCTAAATGTTTTTCAACAGTCACCATTTGACTATGTGATCCGAACAGATTGAGATGAGTTAGTCTGAAAAGTATCATTTATTTCTATGAGTTATTAAAGTTTTTTTGGATTGTTTTTTTAATTCACATCAGACCTTTATCCTGATCTCCAGTGTTGGAGTTAAAGTTATCTGGATTTGAGCGTTTTTGTAACATGATTTTAGGGTGACACTCATCATTTGTTTCTTTGTTCACAAAAAAAAATAAACAAAACATATTCTCTTTAGTAAGTGGAGCAGGGGATAGTCAAAGTGTGGCTAAGCTGAGTTTTTTAACCCAAGCAACCACATTAACCCAACTAAATAATATTTTTCTCTCAAATGGTTGATAAATGTTTCTCTAATTTACAAGCAATATATGATTCCAAAAGTCAAGATTAAAGAATGACTATAAATGAATTCTTGATTGAAATTGTGAGTAGAATTTAATACTTTGCTTCTTCCCCTGTCTGTGTTTTCAATAGTGCTGGTCAAGGCGAGTGTGGCGAGTGGTTAATACATGAAAGCATGTATCTTAATTTAACATCGAAGCTCTGACTTACTAATAGATGAACCAAACGCTGGAAACACCACCCGTTTGTGGAAAGCTGTGAACATATTAAAACACTTCATTAAAAAGGGCTTGTACATGTCTAGAACATAGTTCATTGGAACTTGGATCGCTGGTTTGTTCAAAATTAATTCTTCCTCTTCTTCTTCTTTTCCTT
Source organism: Fistularia tabacaria (assembly GCA_901007705.1). Taxonomy (NCBI): domain Eukaryota; kingdom Metazoa; phylum Chordata; class Actinopteri; order Syngnathiformes; family Fistulariidae; genus Fistularia; species Fistularia tabacaria. Next base: position 104,908 of record CAAKHD010032160.1, on the reverse strand, counting down.
TTGGCTTTTCCCTTCAGGGGTCGCCACAGCGAATCAACCTTCTTCATCTAACCCTATTCTCTGTATCCTCATCTCTCATGCCATCTACCTTCATATCCTCTCTCACTAGGTCCATAAATTTTCTCTTCGGTCTTTCTCTAGACCTCCTGCCTGGCATCTCCAATGAATTATTCGCAGATGACTCATTCAGACAATACACTGCTGAAGAGGTGACGTGGCTGTGCAGTTGCCTTGTCTTGTTACCATGGATAAAAAAAAGTCTGTTACATGCATGATATGCATATAGGGACAATACAGTTTGAAAGGTCAGCAGAAACCAAGGACATGAATATGATATTCTTTGAAAATGAATTTACTTGAATAAAACTTCTAAGTCCCCACAAACAATATGAACAAATTCATGCAAATGAAAATGCATTTGTGGAAAAGTGAGTTGCTAAGTGAGCAACAAATGCAGAAACAACAGTTTATCTCGAAAAGTGTGCGGGTGCACTCACATCCATTTCTACTTACAGCTTTGACAGGTGTACTACAGTTTTCTTCACTGTTCTAAAAAGAATGTACAGATATGGCGTGCTGCAGGTGTTTTGCTGAATATACACCTTCATACCAATCATCTGCCCTGTCAGCTTAAGTAACAGGGAACCGTGAAATGTATCAAACTACTGTGTATTTTCATTGCACTGGTTTAGTCAGAGAGACATTCAGCCCTGTTCCTGTTTACTCTCAGTACATATACAACCTTATTCCAAGGTCAGCTATTATTTAAAATTTCTTGTGATTGGTGGCTGCAGTTGCAGCTACACCTGGGGCTGTGCTCCTCATATGCGAGTGGATGCAGATTTAATGCTTATTGTGACATGTGGAGCAGATGGTTTGGTTATGTCTTTTTTTGTTTTGACTTGAACAGTTGAAAGATCGAACAGAAATCTATCTTCAACAAAAAACAAACACTTTTTATTAGAATTTTCAGTGTTTGTCTGTTACTTTGAGATGACAAATAGCCTCTTTTTCACCCCCTTAAATAACTGAAGTTAATTGGTGTGACATCCTGAAGACGTGTAAACTCAAGTGTTCAGACACATTGCATTCTAGTCTAATTTGCTGGTTACTCCCAAATTGATGTTAAAGACTCACATAAGACTCACATAAATACACACACACACACACACACACACACACACACACACACACACACACACACACACACACACACACACACACAAACACACACGCCTATACTAATAATTAAGATTAGCATTTTTATTTTGGGGATAAGAAATTTCGTGTTCAATTTCAAATGGACATTGGTGAGTACACCATCAATATGACCATCCACCTCCTCAAGGGCGGTTGAGAGAGTGGATGGTCCAACAACTAGGACAATAGTTAATTCACTCTTCAGAACAAGTGTAGCTTTATATGGAGGAAAGACAAATACAGAAGAAATCCGTGGATAAAACTGCTTTATTGTGAAAAGTTTCAAATAATTATCAGTGAATTTGCCACAGTTGCCTGATATCCACCTCTTTTTTTATTATTAAAAAACAGCAACCCAAACACTACCGCCATCTTTTTATGAACAAATTGGTGAAGTTTTATCTGAATTATCCCCAATGATCTTGAGAGGAGACATTGATTACAATATTTATTTTATTCCTCACAGGGTACAATGTTTCTATCCCCATGCTCAGACCACAGAGGCCCTATTAGTCAAATGTAATAGTTAAATTCAAAGAAAGTTTGATTTATTAGTTACTACAGAAATATCACTGCAGTATGTACTAGTTGCTTTAGTGTTTAAGAAAAAGAAAAAAAAGACTTCTGGTTTGAAGAGTGGACTCACTGGTTGAGCAAACGATGCACTGAATCTCCACGCAACCACTTTAGTGGCTCTTTCTATAATGAAATCCTTGTGGGAAAAAAAATGGCATTATTGGGCCCATGCACTTTACCCCAAAACTATCACCTTCAGCAGGTAGAGAGATAAACCTATATGAATCTTGGTGAATGTTTGTATGGATATCATGAAATTAAAAGTGGGCCAACATTTCAAACAAGTGGAAAGGCATGAAAACAGAAAGTGAGTGAAAAAACAGAATCAATGAATTTGTCCAGCACCGCTCTGCCTAAAAGTTGAATACCTGAGAAACATTCCAACTTGCAGTACACATAGTGAGCATAAAAAATATTATTAATTTATTATTATTATTGTTATTAAGTGTACAACAAAGTGCTGCTACAATTTGCAGAATTAAAGAATTTGACCCAAAAGCTGCAAAGTCGTCACTTTTGTTTACCTGAATTAATCTATTTGTACAGGTAAAATGCAAGTAAATTGACATTAGGAAATGTTGGATTGCTTCTCTCGTGAAGTGTTGACTGACAGGTTAAAAACACTGTTCGGGAAAAATAAAGCAAGAGAATTAAGTTTTACAGAAACCAAGTTTAAATCCTGCTTATGTATAGACAGTGGAACAGCAGGACAACTTTTGCAGTCAAAACAATACAAATGATACTCTTCCAATCACATATTATCCTTGGGTAAGGAACTGTATTTCTTATTGTACTGTCAGGAAATTTTCACCAAGACTAGTTTTTGCTTTCACAATAACAACAAAAAAGTAATCAGATAGAATATCATAATTGGATCAGATAAAGACTGAAAAAAAACATTTTTGTCACTGCTCAGGAAAATGGATGGCATGTTCCCCTCAATTTGCAGTGATGCCACTTTCCAATTCAACCAATTTTAAAATAAACACATTCCACCATTCACATAATGGAATCAAATATGTGCCCATAATTTTTTTTGACTTTTACTTTTTTATGCTTTTAAGAAGCATTGACTGATTGATGATCATAGTTTCCACATTTTACGCCCCACCTGTGGATTAGGGCTTGGTTACCTGGGGCCTTTCACAGAGCAGCTCTGTCAAAAAAGAATTCCAAACAACTTGAGGTTGAACCACACCCCTATGCTCATCTGAAAAAAGTGCCTAAAATTAAAAACCTCAGTTGCTGCTGAGATTTAAACCTTGAAGAAGATTGAGAACCCTTGAGGTTGCATTAGATGATTGCAAAAACAAGTTTGCAAATGATGCGGTTTCAGTGAAACCATGTCATGTATTCATCAATGATCTATACTGCCAAACATGCACTAGAGTCACTCAGCTGGCATTGGGTAAGAGCTGGTGTATCCTGGGCAGATTATCTGTCAAAGAGGTCAAAGAGGAACACATAGAGACATCCAACAATTGGCTCTCTTTTTACTCCTATTTATAATTTAGTTGTCAGTGAAACCAATGTCTGTTTTTGGACTGTATTAGGAAAACTGGAAAATGCAGAGAGAACGCAAACCCAGACTAACTTGCAGTGAGGCGAAACCACCAACCACTGACCAACAATCCTACACTTGGAATTATTAGCTGTGCACTCCAAGAAATAAAAAAAGCAACAACAACTAAACAAGCAATGGGGAGCAAAACAATGGGGGGTGTTCTGTCACAGACAGAGACAGGCAGGCAATGTAAAACAAAGTGCACATTTACATTATGCATCTCCATGCTGCTATTCTGCACTTGTACTTGCATGTTGCACTACTATTACCTCTCAATAACATTCTTCAAAAGAAATCCTATTCTGTATCATGTATACGCCCACTGTCCGTCCATATTGTGTTTACTTGGTTATATCTGTTTATCTCAACACACATTGGAGTAAAGGAGCAATTTCGATCCTCCATGTATTTACTTCACTAATTGCATGTTCTGATAGACAATTAAGTTCACTCTTGACTCTCTTGAGTCTTAAGCTTGAAGACATATAACATCAATCAACTAAAGGAAAATCAAGACAGAAGACAGAAAAGAGACAGAAAGACTGCCAATCACCACAATGGATTTTTCTACACAGTTGAATCCTACCTAACTTACCATGATAATTCAGCATTTAATCAAAATGAGGCCAACATTCTGTTTCCACTTGCAGAAATCTGCAATTTCTTTCGCATTTGCGGACACTGCAGCATTTCTGATGTCCCCACACCCCTACACACCCAAAAATATGCGCAACTGCCGTTACCAACATGCCAATTTAAATAATGAGCTTTTCTTTGCTTCACTCATGATAAGCCACGATTAAACTTCCACCTGACATTTTCATCGATGACTTTTTCTATTAGTCTATAATTTTTGAACCACTCCTCAAAGAGGCTTCACATCAAGGCAGGCCCCAACAGGAGTTAGTCCAATCTTCAAGAGCCAGGCCCCATTTTTTCATGATGAGTCATTCATTACCTGTTTAAACTTTAGAAGTTATGCTGTTCCCTTGCTGAGACCTGCTTTCTGCACCCTCCCTCAAAAAAAAAACCTTTGCCCACAGGCATCAGAGATGAACATACTAAATGTGCTCACTGAGCTGCATTATGAATGAGATTCTAAATGATAAGTGGGATAGTTCTTCTCTTTTGCACTGACATACTTGGACTGGAGGTCAATCTGGGTTTGGAGCACATTCAGGTTGGTTGTATAAAATTGAGGGAATACTACACACCCTGAATTCCAGATGTTCATGTTGATAAATGTGTTAAGTAAAAAGATATCATGTAGGTGTATAAGAGAGCTGACATAACAACGCACAGGGTCACACAGGGCCAAACATGAGTACTTCACTACAATCAAACAATCAATCTCTCCCTCTATCTATCTATCTATCTATCTATCTATCTATCTATCTATCTATCTATCTATCTATCTATCTATCTATCTATCTATCTATCTATCTATCTATCTATCTATCTATCTATCTATCTCCTTTGAGGAGATTCTGTCCACCACCTGCCATATCAGGAGTGACAAGCAGTATTCTGTCAACACAGTGTATAGTGGGTATGAATTTCTGCTCCTTGACTCGTGACATTGTGGGAATACACACTTTGCTGGGCTCTCCTGTTTCTCTGAGGCTGATGTCACCAAGGTGATTTAAATGCTCCTCGATTACAGGGCCGATGGGGTGGATGAGACCCACCCTGAGTTCCTCAAGTCTCTGGATGTTGTCAGGCTGATGACTGCAACATCACTTGGATGCTTGTAACAGTGCCTGGATTGGCATTTTGGGGTGTTGGTCCCCTAATTGAGAAAAGAGGACTGGATACTGTATTTCAACTACAGGGGGAATCATACTGCTCTGGTGCCCCAGTAAGGTCTATTTGAGGGTTTTGGAGAAGAGGGTCAATTTGATATCTGAACTTTGGATTGAGGCGGAACAGTATGGTTTTCATCTTGGTCGAAGAACAGTTGACCAGCTTTACACCCTCAGCAGGGTCCTGAGGATGCATGGGAGTTCGGCAAACCAGTCTCCAAGAGTTTTATAGACTTAGAGAAGGATTCCTGAATCCTGTAGGCAGGGTTTCAGGAGCATGGGGTACCTGCCCCCCTGATATGAGCTGTTCTGTCCTTGTACCGATTTGTAAAGAACAAGTTCAAAGAATGGGTCCAGCAGATTCCAGGAAGAAAAATCTGAGATCGTTGTTGAGAAAAGTGCAATCCTGGCAACAGCAAGGATCCTGCATTGAACCCAAAGCTTTATGGCATCCAGTAGAGGACCCAAGCTTGAAGGAGACACAATACAGTGCAGATGGGTGAGAGAAGGGGATGATACATTGATTTTTTGCCCATTTTTTTTCCCATTTTTTAACTCTCTCAACTTTAATTTCTCAACTATCTTTCTTTTGTTTTGACATTCGATAATAGATGAATAAAGTTTTTTTGTTTAATGCTGTTCTTTTCGTCTTGTTTTGTTGTTGTTGTTTTTTTTAACTATTTTTGTCTTGGGTCACTGCAATGCACTGTATGAAAAGTTCAATCAATAATCATGATTTAGTTTTTAAAAACCTTGTGACTCTCTCCATCTTGATGATTTAATCCAAAATACTGATAACAGGCTAAACGTCATCTTCCACCGACTGGAAAGTTTTCTATTGTGCTTGTTTTGTGTCCTGAGGGGCTTGCCTATGCACAGAGTAGAGTTGATGCGGGTATCGTACAATGGAAAGGGAAGCACTGTTGAGGTGATGTACATGAGATATAGAAAAGCTACAAATCAGATTGTTATATCACCACTTAAGTGACAGAGAACAACATCACAACAACAACAAAACAGCATTAGTTAGTTTCCATTGTGTTTGCATGATGGATGCACAGGGTGGAAGAATATCTATTGTGTGTATCACCTTTTAACTTGTGCTGTGTAGTTGTATATACATAGAACAGATTATTTTTTCAGCTACATCCATATCCAGAATCTTCCAAATATCCACACCAGGCTGATAGATTTCATGAATGTTTTGTTACCAGTGCAAACTTTAAAGGTAATCACGTTGTAATCAAGTACAGTCACAGAGTGGCACACTGGTTAGCGCTTCGGCCTCACAGCAAAAAGGACACTGGTTCGATTCTGACAGGGGACCTTTCTGTGTGGAGTTTGCATGTTCTCCCTTTGTCTGTGTCGGTTTTCTCTGGTTTCCTCCCACACTCCAAAAACATGCAGCAGGTTCATTGGAAAATTTGGGAAAATTTCCCTGATGTGCAAATGAGAGAGTGAATGTCTGTCTGTCTATGTGGTCCTACAATTGACTGGCGACCAGTAGGATGCCTCCGAGTAGGATAAGTGGTAGATGATGGATGGACTTACTCCCAGACAGGTTATCTAATAGTTTTCATATCCTTTTATATATTGAACATCCATCGATCCATCTTCTGCGTCTGAATCACGTCGGATCACGGGGGCAACAGTTGGAGCAGAGAGGTCCAGACTTCCCTCTCCCAAGCCACATGATCCAGCTCTTCTGGGGGGATCCCAAGGCCAGGCCAGCCTAGATACTTAGTTTCTCCAGCACGTCCTGGCTCTTCCCTGTGGCCTCCTCCAAGATGATGTACCTTCTCCAGATCCACAAAAACATGTAGACTAGTTGGGCAAACTTCCATCCCCCTCAAGGACCCTGCTGAGGGTATGGAGCTGGTCCACTGTTCCATGACCAGTACAAAAACCACACTGCTCCTCCAGGATCGAGGTTCAATGACCTGGTGGACCCTCCTCTCCAGCACCGCTGAATAGACCTTACCAGGGAGACTGATGAGAGTGAACCCCCTTGTAATTGGAGTACACCCTCCGATCCCCCTTTTTATACATGGGAATCACCATCCTGGTCTGCCAGTCCAGCGGCGCTGTCCCCAATGCTGCAGAGGCGTGTCAGCCAGGAGAGCCCTACAACATCCAAAGCCTTGAGGAACCCAAGGCGGACCACATCCACTCCCGGGGCCCCGCCACTGAGGAGCGTTTTGACTGCTTCAGCCATTTCAGCCCGCAATAGGTGGGTCCGCTCCATAGTCCCCCGCCTCTGCTTCGACAGTGAGAGGCATTTCAACGGGAGGTCTCAAAAGTATTCCTTCAACCAATTTACTATGTCTCGGGTTGAGGTCAGCAGCGCCTCGCTCCCACTGTATACAGTGTTGATGGAGCACTGTTTCTCCCACCTGAGCCGCCGGAAGGTGGACCAGAATCTCCCATAAGCCCTCCAGAAGTCCTCCTCCACGGTCTCCCCGAACTCCTCTTGCGCCCGAGTTTTTTTCCTCGGCGACCACCAGCTGCCTTCAAAGGCCCACCGGCCAGAAAGGCCTGATGGGACTCCTTCTTCAGTTTGACGGCATCCCTCACTGCTGGGGTCCACCAGAGGGTTCAAGGGTTGCCTCCCCAAAATGTACTGACTGACTAATCTAAGAGCTGTAGCCTGAGATGCGTTGTTGCAAAGTACACATCGACACACCTTTATGCCTGAACATTGTGTTTGTTATGGACAATTCGTAATGAGTACAGAAGTCCAGTAACAAAGCACCACTCGGATTCAGATCTGGGGGACCGTTCCTCCCAATCACACACTTCCAAGTCGCACTGTCGTTGCTCACGTGAGCATTGAAGTCTCCCAGTAGAACGAGGGAGTCCCCAGTATGAGCCCGGGAGGGTAAACTGAACTGCCATTAGATGCATAGCCACAAAAAATAGTCAGAACCTACCCCCCCCACCTGAAGCCGGAGGGAGGCTACACTCTTGTCCACTGGGTCTAACCCCAAGGTAGAACGAGTTGGAGGGCAATCAATATGCTCACACGTGCTCGGAACCTCTCACTGGGGGCAACTCCAGAGTAAAGAAGAATCAAGCCCCTCTCAAAAGGCCTTGTTCAAGACCCCAAGCTGTGCGCCGAGGTGAGTCCGAAATATATGTAGTCGGAATGTCTCAGCCTTGCACACCAGCTCAGCCCCCCCCCCCCAGAGGGGGGACAGAGGGGGGGGGCCCAGGGGAAGAGGGAACGAACTTTCGAGCTGTGCCTGGCCGAGCCTCATGGGTGCAGGCCAGGCCTGGGCGCTTACCATCGAGCCCCGCCCCCAGGCCTGGCTCCAAGGCGAGGCCCTGGTGGCCCATGTCCAGGCAGGGGAAAACTGGGTTCACTTTTATTTTTCAATATCTGTGCAAAATTCTTAATATATTCTCCATTTGCGACACATAAGCTGCAGCATCTCGGCTACAGCTCATGCTCCAGTATCTGAATGTGCAAATCTTTTGAAGTATTAAAAAGCATGAAAAGGAATGGGAATATGAACATAAAGACAGAAAGGTGTGGTTGCAGTCCACTGCAGAGAAGAACTGGTATTGCTTCAAGGTACAAGCAAATTGCAAGAACTCCATTCTTGTTTTTTGGGGGTTTATGTTTGGACATGTTTCTCTTTTAGAGTTGTATCCAAATTTTGATATTCCATTTACAGGACTTATTTTGCAGATGATTTGTATAGAGCATGAGTTCCCCAGTATTTCAGCCATAGAGCCCCTGTAAAATGTTCCCCAGATGCTGGTTAAAAAAAATGAAGGCCAGGCAGTTGTCTACTCTTTATTAATCATACTTCCATGATTCACACTTTATTTGCTACAAATTATTTAATTTTGCACATAAATGCTGTATCCCACACAAGCTCAATCAACACCCTCAGGGGTTTTGTTCGGCCAATGTGCTCTGCAAGTGAGAACATTTCATAGCCCACAAAATCTTTTGTGTTGCTGTTGCCCTCTGGTCTGGTAATATTGCAAATACAATTACATAGACTTCAGATCAGGGAGCTACATGATTCTGTAGGGTCACACCCAGTATTTTGTAGTAAAGGGACAAATTCAGTTGATTTATGCAAAAAATGCTCAGACGTGAGAAGATTCTTATTACTCTAAATCTTAGACTGTTTGTGGGTGAAAAAGAAACATGATAGTGTGGAGGGGTTCAAACTTTAATGATAGACACACCAACAGAATTATTCATCTCTCCCGAACATTCGGGAACGTCGTATATGTACACTTCGTAACCACGCCCCCCAAGCCCTCAGTCCCTGGGTGAGAGGCCACACCCTTTAGTGTCTCCCACAATAGAAAATATATTTCTTACTTGGCGGAACTGATAATGTCAGCTTTCGGAATTGTCATAATTACTGAGAGTCGTGATTCTGAGGATCTTTAACAGAAAATAATTTTTTAGGCCTTATCTACACTTACGGTGAGATGTTTATGTTGGTCACTTCAACAGGCTTGAATTCATGTTTTAATTTGCTCGCATTATACATTTTGATAAATTTGAGACATTCAGATAAAGTCCCAGGAGCACCAATCTCAGGACTGCACCAAGCAAATCTAATGACCACACCTTTGATCATACATATTGAAGAATTATTGTGGAGGACATACAAACGCAACTCTTTAAACCTTTCAAAATTTCAAATTAAAACAATGTAGTTAGTAGCAATAATAGCAGGCGTAGAGCAGGGTATGATGTGGACATTTTGTGACAGTACCAAATCTATAATGAGATGCTACCCCCTGGTGTCAAATTTGTTGTAGTACATCTAACCTGCCCTGAACATATTTATGTGTGCATGTACTGTATGTACATTGTATATATGCCCAATGTGTATGTATGTATGTACAGTATGTATGTAAAGTAATGACTTGATTAATTGCTTGATTCAGTTATCCATAAGTGTTTCAACAAGCGCATGAAACAGTAACCTGGGGGTGAAAAAATAACACTTGAATATGCGTTTTTAAAAGAAACCTTTCATCTTATTCTATTTCTCCTAGACGAATTTCACTTAATTTATAACACGAATAACATTACCAGATTACTGATTACTGTGATCAGTACATTTTGGATGCCGGGTGGGGGGGGGGGGGGGGGGGGGTGTG
>CAAKHD010032160.1:11317-87900 GCA_901007705.1 Fistularia tabacaria | reverse complement strand
CGTATGCTGTGTGTGTGTGTTTTTTTTGTATGTGTTTGTGTGTGGTTGTATCTGTGTATGTTTGTGTATGTGTGTGTGTGTGGGTGTGTGTGTGTGTGTGTGTGTGTGTGTGTGTGTGTGTGTGTGTGTGTGTGTGTGTGTGTGTGTGTTTGTGCACTTTGATCACACTACTTCCCAACCCTCTGGTATTTCTCTATGGGGCATCTCGGACCTGAAAAATTAGTAATAGACCTTCTTCATAATACCTTGCCTTGTAATGTCTTTTTTGAAAACGATTCTTCATCAGGAAGTCATTTGATCACTGTGGCAGGAAAGAGCAAACATATTGGCTTTTCACTTTGGATTAAATGATAGGATCACAGTCATGACATTTGAAATATTTTTGCTCAAGAAGTCACTTATTTTTAACCATATTTGTACTTTTATATCGATGTTTTACAAGTTGAATCTTTTGACCATCACTCAGTTGGCAGTGTCACACAATGACAAGTAACATAAGAGTTCTTAACTGGTTTTCCCCTAACTTCCCTTAGTTTCCCTAACTTATACTCACCTCATGTGATCCTGTGTCATTCAGTTAAAAACAAAGAACTATGATGAAATTAAGCTTTTTCAAAGAACGTATCCTGAACAGTGTTTGAGAGTAGTCACTGCAGTTGGGACAATTTATGATTGATAATGAAAATAAATCAATAACTCTTAAACAACAACCTCATAAACAAGAGAAGTGAGATGATGCGGGATGGGTTCCTGGTCTGAATGCCTTGATGGATGGATGGAAAAGCATAGGAAATTCAAGTCGTGAATTTCAAACATGAAATTACTGGTGAGATGTTTGTGTTAAAATGCAAGTGAAAAACCTATTCCAGAAAGGAAGTATTTGTTCTGCCAATTGAAATCTACACACAGAAACAACCAGCATCTTCCTTCATTATCCTTTAAACCAACTGATCCCCTGAATAGCTGGTAACATTAACATACATTTAGGATTACAGGGATGCTTGAGCCTATCCCAGCTGTCATTGGGTGAGAGGCGGGGTACAACCTGTACTGGTTGCCTGTCGACCGCAGGGCCACACATAAAGAAAAATAACCATATATATATATATATATATATATAACCACATCTTGGCAATATTGTATTTTTTTCAAATTAACCTTCTGCATGTTTTTGGACTTTTGGAGAAACACAGAAATGTTTTCTCGTTTTCAGGTCTATCAGGATTAAAAATAAAAATCCCATTATAAAAGAGGCCTCCCCCCACAAAAGACGGGTGAAGCAGATGGTCTCTACCTGCCCCATCAGATCTGTCAGGATGAAATTTCTGAAAACCACTCATGATGGTTAGAGCTTTAATATTGAAAAACTAATCTGGTGGTCAAGTAGCGTGGCTGGTGAACTGGTGGTTGTAACACGGCTGCATCAGTGTGCCCTGTTGGCTACCAGAGTTACCATTCATCTCACCTGGCTCTCTGATCTTTGTCTTACACTTCTCTCACTGTGCAGCGTAGAAAATCTTATCAGTGTTGGTTAATTAACTTCAACATGATCTCCATCAAAGTTCACCCCTATCAAGAGCCCAACTGTCCCCCGACCAATCCTCATCACACAGACACCATTGCTGAAGTACTTCTAAGATTTTGGATTTAAGATAAGATATTTGCAGTAATATATAATTTTCATTGCATTTAAAGTATTTCATTGTGATTATCAATTAATGGATAAAGTATTTTATTAATTTTATCTAGCAGTAAATGAGTTATTATTTCGTTTTATCTACTATCTGCTACTTTTCATAAGAAAGAACAGCTTAAAGTTATGACACATTCAATATTTCCACCCGCCTTTTGACATTGTGTAATTTTACTTTTTTTTTTTTTTTTTACATTTTTGTAATTACATTTTCATCAATTTCTCTGGAAATGTTGCAGCCTTTGACAAGAATCACAGATGTCTTTTCTGTGCCAATATTTGTTGAAGTTTTGGATTTCATGCATTGACAATAATAAGCAAAAAAAAGCGTGAACTATTAACCTTGTCAATCTGCTCATCCTCTATAATCAAACATGATTCAAAAAAGAAGCAGTGCTGTAGTCTCCTCTGACAAGGCACTTTGCAGAAGCGGTTTTGAAGGCTTACTGGCTCAAAATTCCACAACCGCTTTGGCCGACCTGTGTGTAAACTACAGACTCTGAATACAACACACACCACATGTATTGTTTTGTTGAATCTGCAAAACAGGTGAACTACACCAGCCGGTTCTTGAACAAAAACAGTGATACCACTCAGCCTGTTGCATAAAAAAAAAAAAAAACAACTTTTTTTCAGTTATGTTCCGTGTTTGTTTATATGTTTCAGAGCCGATAGCATTGTATCGTTACGGATTAGTAGCACTCCTTCATGAACTGTGACTGGTGTCCATTCTTCAGAAAACTAACTGTATAAACTTAGATAAAGGAATGATTGCACTGACAGAACTGCTATTGCCTTAGTTACTATGAACTTATTGCACCATATTCTAGAGAAAATTGGGAGGCACACATGGCAAACTTCAGCGGTCCACCAATCCTCACCCTGGATCTTCTCCTCCCTCCACCACTCCCTCACCCTCCCGATGAGTCATGAGTCTTGGCATAGGGAACTATGACCCCTAACACCACCACTACCACAGTCATATTATCTCTTGTTCTCCAGTGTGTCTAGCCTCCTGCCTTTCCCACCAATATCTCAGTATCTCTGCAAGAGAATACTGGCATGGAAACATAACAAAAAAGAAATCTCACTTCACTCACTGTTAATGCCAGTTGAAGAGTGGCAAGGGAACTAGTCTGGTTGAATTATAAAAGACCATGCAATGCTCATCAACCAAGTTCACAGTAATTTTTGGACAGTAACATTGTGATTATGTGCAGAGATTTAATGAATCTTTGTGTGTGAAGTATGACCGGGCATACACTTCTATCTGGTGATTAGTCTTACACTGGGCAACGTGTGTGATGTCAGATTACTGTATCCCAATCATTTGATACATCATTAGTCAGAGTCATGTGCTTGAAGTGACCGTTAGTGTTTGGTATTGCAACATGAAGGGCTTGATATTGATTCTGATAGCTAATCACAAGCCAAGTAAGTCATTCCTGCAGGAATGAAGCTGAAAGGTAAATTTTATAGTTCGCCCTTTTTGTGTGTGCGTGTTTGTGTGAGTGTGTGTGTGCATGCAAATCTATATTTAAACCCTGAAGGATGTAAATCACTACCAGCTTTGCAAGCCACTCTGAGGGTCTGAGTCTTGTGGTCACAAGCTAACACAATGTGAGTGCAATTGATAATCTGTGTATGTGTGGTTGTGTATCTGTGTTTTTGTCTGTATGTATGCCAGAATGAGGATAGGCAGCAATGAAAAGTGTGGATTAATATTTTAACTTTCTCCATTGTGCACTTGGAAGCTATAAGATGTACAGAGGGCGGAGGAATGTCTGTTGCTTTTAATCATGAATCGAACCTGGAAAATTTGCAAAATGAAATTTAGAATCCCTTTACCTCATATTTTAATGCACTTCTTTAGCAAACTCAAGGCTTTCCAGGGGGCTTTCCTTTCAGGATGCAGTATAATCATCATGTGCATAATACCCTTTGTATTTTAAGAATCCCAATGTGAATTTAACCTTACGCCTTGTTGCATAGTTTAAGATGAGTCCACCACTCAGATGGCAAAGTTTCCTGCAGATCATCAGCTTTTGTTTTTAGGTTTAGTCTTTTTTATCATTTTTTAAATTCTAGATTGATATTGAACACATAATTAAAAACTTATGACCAACCTGATTCTTTTGTACTTCAACTAATTGTGTGCTCTTTTATTTATTATGTGAAAGACAAACGAGAGTTATCCACCGAAGCATTACTTTTAAAAACGTTTCATGTCATTTACAATCAATATGATATCATTTCATGACTTCGGAGATTTCTGTTTGTCGGACTTCAAACTTAGCTATCTTTGGTTTAAGTTTAAAATGATCCAACAATGATATTCAAAATTCATAGTATGGTTTCTTGTTCAGCTCAAAGACTTAGAGAAATCCACTAACTATTTTGTAATGGACTTTATCGTACAGAAACATAACACATTTTATCATTGTCTTTTTAAACCTTTTTATCTCAGTGTTGGAACTACTACTGTTAAGATTTTTTCAAGTACATCTTCAGCACCAATTAAAGTGTCTGCACCAGGATCATAATTTGTTTTGCATTTGCAGATTTTAATGGTACATGTGCTAATAAACATCAAGGATTAGAGCTTCCGCCATTTGTGTGACTTTGTAGAAAGCTCTTTAGAATCTCTGCAAGGTGATTGGGAGCAGAATGTAAGTAGGGACCATTTACCATTCATATCTTGCTGCAAGAGGTAAAAGAATAATCCTGAAACAGACTTTTTTTGACAAAAAATACACACTTTGACACGAATCAATGATAAAGTGATGTTGTGGTGTGGACTCCTGTGGCTTCTTTAGTTGGGTCATGGCATAGGTAACCATTAAACAGCTAACAATGGAGATCTCAGGGCAAATGACCGTGTTAAAATCTGTCGACTAAAAGTGCTTGTTTTTTGCAGCTGATGGCCTCAGATTGCAATCAGCGCCTGACGACATCATGGACAGAATTCCTTGTAGAGATAGATCCATGATGGCCTGGAAACAAACACTCATTCATGGAGAAGGATCCTTTCAAAATCTCGCCATAGAAGAGTTGATGCAAAAGGTGGAGTACATTAAACAGAACTTGCTCAGTATGTCTTATTGGTGAAAAAATGAAGAGCCTATTTCGGGACAATGACAAGTCCACTTGCAACACATGACTTAAAACTCATTTCATATATTTACTTTGCAGCGATAATATGACAGGACATTAAAGAACCATAAACAGTTTTTCCCATAACATTGCTGGTCCATTAGATGTCATAAATACTTGGTGGCACTGAATGATAATATTAGTTAAAGCCATTCTAATGGCTATCAGAAGTGTCTTCACATTGAAATGATGCCTGCAATTTGGAAATCATTTTGTATCCCCTTTTTAGGACGTATTAAGACTCTTGAAAAGTAACCTTAAATTCAAAAAGTAATGCCAGCATATGATGATGTTGTGTTGGGAGTTGCGAAAGATTAATGTATGTGCTCTTGTACATGTAAGCAGGAAGGGAGAGTTGGTGATTACAAACAGTAACATTTTCAGTCCAAATGGGAAAATGTGCAGTTTTGTTTGATACCATTCTTGTGTTTCAATGTAGCAGCATGGTCTCGGATTATGAGGTGCTGATCCTCATCCCGGCTGCTTCACATTCGGCTATGAACCACTCCAGTGAGAGCTGTAGATCATGTTGAAGCCGACAGAACCACATCTTCTGCAAAAGCAAATACTCAATCCTGTGGCAACCAGACCGGATCCTCGGCTATCACCAAAGCTGCATGCTCCTTGACCTGCCAGTACCTGTCAGCAGCCTGCCGGAGCCCCACAAGCCAGAAAGGCCTGATAGGAATCTTTCTTCAGTTTGACAGCACCCCTCACCACTGGGGTACACCAGCAGGTTCAAGGGTTGCCCCCCTCAAGAGGCCCGGTTCCAGACGCCAAGCTGTGTGTCAAGGTGAGTCTGACTATAATCCGAATCTCTAAGCCTCGCGCACCAGCTCGGGCTCCTTCCCCCGAAGAGAAGTGGGATTCCATGTACCAAAAGCCAGCCGCCAAGGTACCCTGCTCCTGCCACCGCCCAGCTCACATTTCACCCAACCCACTAGGGACCTATGTCGTCCTTTTGGGCTGTGCCTGGCTGATCCCCATGGGCGCAGGCCTGGCGGCCAGATGCTCGCCATAGAGCCACACCCCCAGGCCTGGCTCCAGGGGGGAGGCTGGTAGCCCTCGTCTAGGCAGGGGAAAACTGGATCAAATTTTATTTTTCTTCATTAGGGGTCTTCTAATGCAGCCTCAGGGCGTCATAGGTCAGTGTCTCCCTGAGCTGGTCCCAAACCCAAATAAATTCAGAGGGTTGCATCAGGAAGGGCATCCAGTGTCAAACCTGTGCCAAAAAAAATCTGCAAATCCAACAAAAGAAAGTCATACCAGATTGGTTGAGGCCCGGGTTAACAACTGCCATTGGTGCTGATAACTACAGGGTATCAGTGGAAATCGGGCTGCGGTGGGTTGAAGAAGGAGAGGAGGAAGGCGTGTTTGGAAGTAGAGAGAGAAGAGGAAAGGCAAGAGTCTAGGACTGAGAGTATTGACTTTGAATATTGGGAGGATGACAGGAAAAAGGTAGAGAGTCGGTTGACATGATGCAGAGAAGGAAGGTGGATATACAGTGTGTCCAGGAGACCAGATGGAAAGGTAGTAAGGCTAGAAGCTGAGGAGCAGGTTTTTAGTTGTACTATCATGGTACTGGCAGGAAGAGAAATGAAGTAGGAGTTATCTTGAAGGAGGAGTTTATTAGGAATGTTCTGGGGGTGAAAAGAATGTCAGATAGACTTATGAGCCTGAAACTAGAAATTGAAGGTGTGCTGCTCTACGTTGTTAGTGACTATGCCCCACAGGTGGGATGTGAGTTAGAGGACAAGGAGAAGTTCTTGAATGTGTTAGATGAAGTGCAGAGTATAGATGCAGAATATTCCCAGAGATGAGAGAGTGGTAATTGGTGCAGACTTCAATGGGCATGTTGATGTAAGCAATATAGATGATGAAGAAGTGATGGGCAGGTTTGGTATCCAGGATGGGAACGCAGAGGGACAGACAGTGGTAGACTTTGCAAAAACGATGGAAATGGTTGTTGTGAATACTTTTTCTAGAAAAGACAGGAACAAAGGGTAACTTACTATATAGAATACTAGAAGAGAGTGATGGGGAGGTGGAAACAGTTCTTTGAAGAGCTGATGGATGAGGAAAATGCAAGAGAGGGAAGTGCAGAATTGGTGACTATTATATTGTATTGTATTATATTATGGACCACAAAGTAGCAGAGATTAGTAGAAGTGAAGTGAGGAAGGCATTGAAGAGGATGAAGAGTGGAAAGGCAGTTGGTTGAGATGATATACCTGTGCAGGTATTGAGGTATCTAGGAGAAGCAGCGGTAGAGTTTCTGGCTAGATTATTCAACAGGATCTTAGAGAGTGAGAAGATGCCTGGATAATGGAGAGGAAGTGTGATGGTGCCAATTTTTAAGAACAAGGGGGATGTGCAGAATCGCAGTAACAATAGAGGGATAAAGTTGTGTAGTGGAAAATAGACTGAGAGCAGAAGTCAGTATTTGGGAGCAGCAGTATGGCTTCATGACTAGAAAGAGTACTACAGATGCAGTATTCGCTTTGAGAATGCTAATAGAGAAGTACAGACAAGGTCAGAGGGAGCTGCATTGTGTTTTTGTAGACCTTGAAAAAGCATACGACAGGGTGCCCTGAGAAGAACTCTGGTCTTGAATGAGGAAGTCTGGAGTGGCAGAGAAATATGTTAGACTGGTCCAGGACATGTATGCTGTTTGTAAGACAGTGGTGAGGTGTGCTGTAGGTGAAACAGAGAAGTTCAAGTTGGAGGTGGGACTTCATCAGGGATTCGCTCTGAGCCCCCTAAAAAAAGACAGGAATCTCCACGGACCATTATGTCTGCAGATGACATTGTGATCTGTAGTGAGAGCAGGGAACAGGTGGAGGATAATGTTGAGAGGTAGAGGTATGCTCTTGAAAGGAGAGGACTGAAGGTTAGTAGCAGCAAGACAGAATATATGTGTGTGAATGAGAGGAACTGGGGTAGAGTGGTGAGGCTACAGGGAGTGGAGATCAAGAAGTTGGAGGATTTCAAGTACTTAGGGTCAACAGTCCAGAGCAACAGAGATTGTGAAAGGGAGGTAAAGAAATGGGTTCAAGCAGGTTGGAATGGAGAAAAGTGTCAGGGGTTCTATGTGATAGAGGAATATCAGCCAGAATGAAAGGAAAGATTTTCAAGACAGTGGTGAGACCAGCGATGGTGTATCATTTGGAGATAGTGACAATTACAACAGGAGGCAGAACTGGAGGTCGCAGAGATGAAGATGTTGAGGTTCTTTTTGGGAGGGATGAGGATGGATAGGATCAGGAATTAACCCATCAAAGGGACAGCACATGTTAGATTTTTTACAGAGAAGAGAAGTCAAACTGAGATGCCTCGGCCATGTACAGAGAAGGGATAGTGAATCTATTGGTAGACAGATGCTGGAATTGGAGCTGCCAAGCAGGAGGTCTGGCGGAAGACCAAAGAGAAGATTTATGGATGTAGTGAAAGAGGATATGAAGTTAGCTGGTGTGAGAGAGGAGGATACAGAGAATAGGATTAGATGGAGAAGGTTGATTCACTGTGATGACCCCCGAAGGGAAAAGCTGAAAGGAAAAGAACAAGAAGATAAGGGGTCTTCTGAGCCGCTCCTTGTCTGGTCCCTCACCTTGGACATGTTTGCCTGGGGTGACCCTTCCAGTGGCATAAAGCCCCCGAAATCATAGCTCATAGGATCACTGGGACACGCAAAAAAAGTGCCAGCCCCGAAAGGGGGCACGTGGTGAGGACTGTCCTGATCAATCATCTTTTTTTTAAAATTAAATATGAATGGGTAGTCAAGCTAAGTTTTATGCTGGCGTGTAAATTCGGGGCAACTATCTTAGCGCAATTTGTTTTCCCCTTTCCTCAGACTGCCTCATAAAGGATATGATCAAAATTTGGACAACAACACTGATACAATTGTCTCAGCTGAAAAATTGGCTTGAGAAATCTGTTCATAATGATTTAATTCCATAGAGACTTACATAGTGTACAGTACGACAGAATAGGTGAAAGACATACTTTAGACAGGTCATGAAAGTAACCTCTGAGGGCTAAAACTCTGTATGTTTTGAAATTCCAAAAATTTAACACTTGAAATATATAGCCGCTGTTGTTGGTGTATCCACAGATCCTTCTACCACTGTACTTTGCTCACACTGACCATATGGGCTTCAAGGGGTTGTCTCCAAACCATCCAAGGTATTCTCCTTGAAAAACATAACTTTGTGTTGCTCCATATCTGCGATCTAAATTCATGATGGCTTTCGAGTATCCCTAGAAATGTCACAGACTGCAGTTTCTCTCACCTGAATTCTTTACTTTACGGCTGGTCTTTTCTCTCCTTTGTTCACTCCACACACCTGCTTTTACTCATCTAGGTACACTCACCTGATCACAAGCAGTCCGGGCCGGCATAAAGACACCAGCCTGGGACTCTTCTGGTTGCCAGATCATCTTGTTACTTGGTATCAGCATTCTACCATTTTTCCCCTCCTGGGTTTTTTTCCCATTTTACCCAGACCGTGTTTTTGGATTCGTGGACTCTGCCAATTATGTACTGGTTTTGATACTCCTTCATGCATTTTTGCTTCTCATGCACAGACTCAGTCTCAGTAAATGAACTTTGACTGAAAACCATGTGTGAAGTCGTGCATTTTGATCCTGATGATTCGTTTTTGTGACAAGATAGTGCTAAATTGATGGGTGATACTGAAACCTGGTCCCTGAAAATGCGGACAATACTTCTTTTCAGAGAAGTCATTCAGGTAACAATCTTAGCTGAAAGCCACATTATTTTTTATCAACCTCAGGTGTTCAAGACCAAATGAATACATTGACTGGATATGAACTTCAAAATTAACAGTCAACTATTATTGCCTACCAGAACATATTGTGGTTGACTCCAACTAAATTATCAGGATGTGTTTCAACACTGTGATAAGCATCCCATGTTTTGCAACCAGCAGCTGATCTAAATCTTAAGTTGTTTGACTTTTGAGTCTCTTTTTCATAAGCTTGCTACATTACAAGACTCATGCAGGTCCAAGCTATTTGGATTATTGTGTATCTCTTGTTGTAGTTTAGCATATATTATTAATGAGCCCACAATGACTTATAAGTTATTTATACTTGATCACAAAATTTTGAGGTGTTTTCTATTTAAGAACTGCTCAAGGTCCGCTAATAATACAGTATTTTTTTTTAGTATTTCAGTATTTCTAGATCTTTCTAAGTCGTTAATTTAAGTAAAATTAACTACATATCATACATATTTTTTCTACAGATCAAGATGGTACAGCATATTGTGCCCACCCCCACTATATGTGTGATCAACATCTGCACTTTCTTCTTTAATTGTGGATCCTTCTACAGGCCCAGAATCAGCCCGAGAACAAGGCCCTGGTCTATAATTTACAGTATGACATGCCTGACATTCCTACCTCGGTTTTGTTCCCATACAGCACCCCCGTTGTTGGAAACAGAAACGATAAGGCAGGTAAGGGTTGTCTGAATGCTTGGACCTGGTAGCAAGCCTTTAAAAAGTAACTGGCCCTTCAGTTACGTCATCACAAACTATTAATCCAGTGATATCTTGGCATTCAGTAGTAGGGGTAGGAAAGAGCTGTCAAGCCAGAGATTGCTGCACATTGTCGACCAGTTTGTGCCCATCTTAACAACCAAAGCAATACACATAGACTGTGGAGAGGAAACACTGTATTGTTCATGTCTTTCCAATGTATCATAATTGCCAGGTTTCTGTTTTTTGTCCATCACTCTCCTGGTTTCAAATTGGTTTCCCTAAGTGCAAAAATGAAATGAAAAGGTTTTATAGGTTCCAAAATTATATTATAAAGATGTCACACAGATGTGATCATGCTCTTCAATTGATAGTCAATATACTAAAGAAAAAATAAACGAATGAAAACAAAAAAAAACATTGGTAATAGATATTCAAACATTTTTGATATAGTATTGTCTTATCTTTTATTGTCATTCATTTCATTGCTGTAAATTTCATCTGATTTCTTTCAAGATCCTGAGAAAAAACAATTTTCATATTGATGTTGTTTCATGACTAACAGACCAGCTATGAAGTGCCAGTTCCAAATACTATTTATAACCATGCAGTAGTTTGAAGAAATAAAAAAACACAGAAGGAAAATATGAGGGGCAGCAAAAGACCAATGTGTGTCATGGAAAACTCCAGCTCAAAGGGCCTGGGCCCAGTTTACCAGAAGCCACAAATGTTTGGCTCATTTGATTTTCAGCCTCCACCTTGCTCCTTCCTCTGTCTTTAAGGAGCGATTCCCCCTGTCTAAAACAAAGACGGTTTATTCTGTGTGTGCATATGGGGGGTTACCATCCCCTTTTATTTTGAAAAATCCTGTACGAACTTTAACCATCTTTCACTTACTTCCTATCACCACACAAACCACATGTTCCTCTTATCCAGTATTCTTCAGTGTGTGTGTGTATGCGCACGTGCATGCATGCCTGCATGAGTCTTTTCATGAGATCCTTCTGGAACTTTTTTTCTCTCTACCCCACCCACATCCACAGTTGCTATAGCAATCGGGCTTACCACAAACCGTTGATGATTTTGCCAGATGCATGACCATGGAAACATTTTGAGTGTGGTTACCATGGACACAGAGATACACCCAGCAGTACATTGCATAATAACATATGGTTAGCAGTGATGTGTGGAAACAGCAGCATTTGTTTCACACGGGATTTGTAGCCATCTCTCTGCGTCAAGAAACGGTACAGGCAAACCAAACTACACACATACTGAACAGTGTGACAGTAATGCACTGAGACTCTCAGCCAAGTTTTTGGTGAAGAACAACAGTGTAATAACCCAAACAGTCCCTCAGTGCTCAAGAACAATGCAAAGACAAATAAACTGTATCAGAAGCATTAAAAGGAAAAAGGAAGGCTATGAATGAACTGTTTGTTCTTCTTTCAGACTTTTGTCAAATTACATTTGATAAAAAAAAAAGTCCACGGCCAATGTGTTTTAAATTAAAGTACAATAGTCCTCCTTGTTTAACCGCATATAGTCTCAATTACTTTAGTATAACAAGGTTTGTAATTCAAAGAATCACTTGGAGTAATTTGAGTCAAATATGCTGGGGAGTCTGTCTTTTGTCCACAGCTTCTTTGAAGGATGCCTCAGGCCAAAATTCTTTAGCAAGACAGAATCTATTTATTGTTTTCTGTCTGCAGGAAGCTGCCCAGGCGTGTGGTCCGGCAACGGGAGTATCCTTTAACATTGCAGTTAAAACAGAAAGGCAGACCAATGCTTTAATGAATAGGGGTTTGCTCTTCACATAGGCTTACTGTCATCTTCGGACTTATTTGGTCTCCTGTTGATTATCCGAGCATTTATCATTTGATAGCTCCATTAATATACTTGGAGGAAAGGGCCTTAACCCTTTTAAATCCCATTAATTATTGTTGATATAAACCTACCTCCTACCTTTGAAATTTACCCCCTTGACTTTGACTTTGTCATTATAAAAAGGATGGGTATTGCAATCTGTTCCCAGATAACTCATGAAAAGCACAAGTTTTTCTCCCCAGACAGATAAAAATAAAAAATATGGGAAAATAAAAAGTGAACCCACAATTTCATTTTTCGTACTACGTTTCAAATTCCTGTGTCATCATCAATTCATCAAAACATCATCACGTGGATAGCAGGAACTGGATGTGTCAATGCACACCAATAATTCTGCATTTGAATAAAAAGACATTGAATGGTCATTTGAAGATAATGCATCCTGTAACTCACTTTTATTTGTTATTTTGTCTTGTTTTAGTACCGCAGTCTAATTTTTCATTTTAGGGACATACATGCTGAGAGGCAAAACATCTGATTCTAATCTGTTGCTCATTTGATAGATCTGAATGAATGAAAATTCATGACACTCATGACTGATAACAGTTGTAAGATTAAGATAGAAATTGGGTATCCTTTTTTGCTCCAAAGAGAGCTTTGAGGACCATCTGAAAAAGTGATATGTGTAGATTTTAAGGACAATTAGAAGGACATGATTTGATTGACAGTATAAACATCAAGCTCTGCTTCTTACATGTCATTCTCTTGGCTCCAAGTCTGTGTGATATTCTGCTGTAATTGTGCTAATCGGTGCTTTACCGAAATACAGAGAGAATACTTTTATATTTAAATATTACATCATTCATCTATTTATCACCATACCACTTGTAGATATAGGGTGGCAGGGTTGCTGGAGCCGATCCAAGCTGTCGGGGTTCACCCGGTACCAGTTGCCAGTCAATCACAAGGACACATATAGAGACAAACAACCGTTCACTCTCATTCACACGTCTGGGCAATATAGGATATCCAGTTAACCTCCTGGGTGTTTTCGGACTATGGGAGGAAACTGGAGAACCCGAAGGAAACCCACACAGGCATGGGGAGAACGTGCAAACTCCACACAGAAAGGCCCCCTGTCAGAATCCTACAAGGGACCTTCATGCTGTGAGAAGGAAGTATTAACCATTGTGTCACCGTACCGCTTATAATACAATCATATTACGATTTACTGATTTAAGTAATATAGTGGGAAAAAAATTGGTAAAGGAAACATTATAAATCAGATTCTACAGCATGCTGCTTTTCTATTTGCAATCAGCTGAGAAACAAAGCATACCAGGATGTAACAATTATCTTGACCTCCAGTCTGGAAAGAGGTGGCTGTCAGAACATGAGAACGTAGTCATAGATCTATTGTTCTATGCAACTCAGGGGTTTTGTTTTCCGGAGTCTCGTTGAGGTCCGGTCTAAAACATAAAAGCTTTGTGTAATTTGATAAAAATGATAGAACTATGTCCCTATACCTTTTCATATTTTAGTGATAATTGATTAATATTGAAATACCTGACTACTAAATATGCCATACTTGTATGAAGAGTGAAATGATCTGATTGGTTAAATGATTTTGTGCTGAATAAATGAAATTGAAATACATGAAATTGTAGCAATATCTCATCGTACAAACATCAAGGTCTCAAAGATAAATAATTTCAAATATGACAGGCTTTAAATAAATCAGTCTTTATGTCTTCTTGCCCGATGACAGCTGGAATGGGCTCCAGCATCCCCTGTGACCCTGAGTGCAGGATAAGTGGCAGATGATGGATGGATGAATGGATTGACATGCAATATAAATTCCAAAATACTGTATATTTCACCGGACGAATATGTCAATAATCTACTGCCTGCATTCCCTCTTTCTTTCTTAGTAATTTATTGAAAATATTCTCAATTTGTGCACAAAGCATAGCTATAGCAACTCAACATCAAAGATGAAATCGATGACAGCTCATACTGTCTGTCAACCTCTGTGGATTTGAAAGGTTGATAAAGGATGGTATTAACCATGTCATCATCAACAGCTTCTTAATCGTACTGGTGACCCATTAATTCACTCTATATCAGTTGTTCTGTAGTGTTGAGGTTGGGCTGGAGCCTATTGAGCAGGAAGCATAGAGGTTTAACCCTGTACAAGTCACCAGTCTGTCACAGGGCCACATACAGACACACCGAACCATTTCTACTCTCATTCACACTTCTGGGCAATTGAGAGTCTGCGGTTAACCCACAGACTGTTTTGGGAATATGGGAGGAACCCAGAGAACCCTGAAGAAGCCCATACAGACAAGGGCAGAACATGCAAAGTCCCAAGTGAGAATTGGTCCAGGAACCTTGTTGTTGTTAGGCAAAAGTGCTAATCATTTGGTCTGGTGACTATTGTGTTTAAAATGCATTTAAATATGACTCCATGAGGGATATTTTTCTGACACAGATTTCAAGATGATGATGTGACACACACAAGAAGGAAAAGAAAATCCTTTTTTTCCGTTTTATTCAAGTCACATTTTCAGGAAAACAAGTGAATGGGTTTGGTCAATTACTTTGTATCAGGGTCAGAGCTGGGCTGTGTTACATCTGTGAATACTCATTCAAAAAATGTATTATTATAGGGCTAAACCATTAGACATACATCATGATTATATCGAGTCCTAGCTTCAGCATGAGAAACAGAATCGAACGGTGACAGAGTGGTAAAAGCTGCATTTCCTATTCCAGCAGGCTGAAATTACATGTTGATTCACCTTTTGTTTTTAGTCCCTGGTTTGGGGTGAATCCTTTGTTGGCATACCCAATTAGTAAATTTGTAACTCTCCATTTATCATCATCAACGGAGTTACAAACAACCTCACGGAAACTCAGAACATTGCCAACAGTATGCCTCAAATGCCAGCACATTGCATCCAAAATGGTCAGCGGTGCGACCAGCATGGACAAGAAATGGATGTATTGGAGTCTTGCCAGGAAAAAGTATTTGGAGTTGCAAAGGGAAAGTTTGGAAAAGGGCTTTACATCCTGGCCGGGATAAATGACACTTAGCTCAACCAATGGTATTGAAGAAAGTGATAAAACATCAAGTTTGGCTCAGCCTCTTGTCACAGCTGAACGCTAAAATTCTAGAGTGGAGCAACATGAGGTTTTTAACATCTGTTATGATGCTCCATTGATAGTATATTTTCCTCTAAGTTTCAGGGTGTGTAAACTTAATTGTTTTGAACTTTCTGTAATTACATGTGCCAAGTTATATCTGCTAAAGGAAGTTATGTAATTTCTCCTAACCAATGCAGTTGTCCACTAAATGCCACTTGAGAAATACATATAAGAGATTGGTGTTTTTAATGCACTGTCATACTATATTGCAATATTTTCTCGTGAATGGACTGCTATTTTGGTCAACCACAATTTCCTGCAAAGGTTGAATTTAAATTTCATATCCCACTTTTATATATATATTTGTATGTATGTAAATTTGTGTGTGTGTGTGTGTGTGTGTGTGTGTGTGTGTGTGTGTGTGTGTGTGTGTACATGTGTGCGTGTATATATATATATATATACATACACACACACACACATACAATATATTTACATACACACACATATATATACACACAAGTATGTGTATATGTTTATATATGTATACAATGAGATGCACAATAGGTCATTGCTGTCCAGCCATATCCCTTGAACACAGTTTATAAAGACAATGAAACATTGAATTTAAATTCAAACAGATGATCCACAGCAGCACTAA
Source organism: Fistularia tabacaria (assembly GCA_901007705.1). Taxonomy (NCBI): domain Eukaryota; kingdom Metazoa; phylum Chordata; class Actinopteri; order Syngnathiformes; family Fistulariidae; genus Fistularia; species Fistularia tabacaria. The sequence continues at coordinate 71,916 of CAAKHD010032160.1, read as the reverse complement.
CTGCAGAAAACCGGATAATTCAATTCTTAACGGTGTCTCAGTTTACCCTGTATCAAGAGATTTTTCATATGTTAAAGTCAATAAAACAGCAAAGCAAATTTTGTACCAATCAAAAATAAATATTTTTGAAACTGGAATATAAAATGTAACATGCGGTCTTCAGCCTATACAAAAAAGTAATTTAAACTTGGTTGGCATAATTAAATTAACACAGAATACTCTCTGACAGTCTGACACATATAGCTTATTATCACATGTAGGTTTAGGTGTAGGTATCTGCAATATATTTTTACAAGTTTTATTGCTGGGTGATTTTGAAAGAGCTGGATGGATCTATAATAAGTGAATTGTGCAAGTAAAACAACAGACAAGATCAAGACAAGATTTTTCACTTATTTTTACCTGTCCTGGTGGAATGAGATTCAAAATAGAGTTCCTTTTACACATTGGACTTGTAATTGGCGGGGTGTGTCTGTGTTTAAACATACACAAATAGGTATACAAAGTATGATTGCAGCGGTCAAGCTGTGCCCAGGCAAATGTTTGATGGCTTCATGAGTACCTCCTCTTATGCTCTAATTAGGTTAGAGATAATGCTAGCACTTAGCATTGCCTATATGGGTGAGAACAAAGTTTTGTTTTAAGTTTATTTTAATTTAGAACGATATCTAATCTTTTGCACTTTGCAATATTATTTTCAATTGCTCTGGGGTTTCTTGTTAATGAGTCATTGGAAGTTCAGCAGATGCCATTTGTGGATTTCACCCTCATTTAATGCATATAAAAAGTTCACCTAACACCAAACACTCTCAGGAGCATTAAAGTTTTTTTTCAGCTATAAGTTTGGTTTACCAAAAATGTAAGCTTGATAAATAGTGAGGACTTGAGGGAGGGAGTAAATTTAGTCCATTTTCTGTTTTGTTGTTTGGCAGGACAAAGCGACTCCTTAAAACCCTTACCAGTTTCCTGGAAACTAAAATGTGACATGAAGACTCTGAACGGAATAAAACATTTTAAGGAGCAAGCTTTGAAAGTGCTTGAGTTATAGCCGATTCACCCCACCTTCTGTCTTTATGTTACAAGAGAAATGCCCTGCCTGGCACAAACACAAAGAGATAAGCTTTGTCCTCTCCATTTATGAAAACAAGAAGTCCTTCTGGATGAGCGAGGTACTTTATTGATTCTACAGCAGATCAGCAAATGTTGCAAAATGTTAATATTTGGTGGCCATTCAAAGCCAGACACCAACCACAACTTGATTGGTAAATATTCCCTATACTGGCTTTAGATCTATACATAAATCTCATTCTATTTCCCTTTCTCCATCAGTAGCATGATTAATCAGCTTCTCCAAATTGAACATAAATATATGGTATGTCACTTGCATGAACAACCGTTGTTTATCTTGGTTAAACAGCATTCACTGAAACTGTAAAACTAAGTCCACTGTTGCTTTATCTAACTCTCCTGAGGGAGAATTGTAATGTAACATGTACTTATCACCCATTTAACACAATATGGTAATATATAGATATTTCTCTGTCACACACAAGAAGAAACAACATGCCAATTTTCTAAGCGTCTTGAATATCTGTTATTAATGTTATGTGAATTGACTTACCTGAATGTCATAACTTAGTATTTACTGTTTTGTTTGACACAAGTTGACTTAACATACTTTAATTTTGTTGAAAAAAAACTGGTCTGCCACAGGACACGGTATTTGAAGTTTCCTAATGATCTATGCATACTGTTGCTTTGACATTCTGAGAAGAAGATCCAATGGAGCCCATCTTGTCAGTCAGTAGGCCATTTGGGCCCAGATGCAGTAACCATGTGTGCTAGATTGATTTTGATTCTTTCACCCTCAGTCATTTTCTTTTAAGAAAAAAATCATCAATTGGTCAGTTCTATGGAATGCCAAAAGCACATTACTCAAGTCATCCACGTTACTTTGCATCTGAAGTCTGTCCCACTGCCAATCATTCTCTGCAGAAGAAAAACCTCTGAAAGCTACACACTGGTCCTTTTCAAGCTCGATGTGTGTTTTTGTCAGCTGAGTCATAACAGCTTACCTGACGATTTAACACGTAAATTGACAATTTGTGGGACATCTTGTCTGTGGAGAGGAATGAGTTTATGTCAAGGTGCTGGTGTGAAAGATTTTCTAAAATCCTCCTTACTGAGGAACGGCAGAAAAAATGAGAAGAATGCCAATAAGGTCTGGGCTTTGTTCACCATCAAATAACAAAGCTGCACTTTGGAAATTCACTAAAGTGAAACAGAAGGGTTCACTATTGTATTTTGGAAATGTGCCCTAAAGTTAGTGTGAGAGAACGGTAACATAGCTGCTACATGACTTTCAGGGCAGCTGTGTTGGTTTCCTGTAACGCAAGGAATTTGTAATGCCTGTGTGGCAAATACGGGCTATCAATGGCAAAATTTGGGAAAAAATGAGACATCATCAATCTCGGTAATTTAGAAGGAGGAGTTTTAAAAACACATTGTGATGCTTCTACAGAGACAGAATTTATTCATACACTTATCTAGAGATCTAAAGGATAATCTGATGGCCTTTGTGTTCATGCCAGGGTGTGTCACTTTGGAATGCAGACAGTAGGATAAGTAACACTGATAATCTGTATTTTTGCGAATGGTGAAACACTAGCACGCTCAAACAGTCGCTACCTGCTCTTTGAAGTTTCACTGTTAAGTGTTAAAGCACATTTAGCCCTATCAAGCCCCACTTGGTCTCAGGCTTGATTGTTCAAAGACTACTGTTCATCCTGTGTAATACTTTCATAAGAATAATAACAAAAAAAAAGGAAAATTGGCATCATAAACACTTTATTTACTGAAACAAAAAAAAAATTAATTAAATGAGCACCTTAACACCTTCGAAAGTAAGCAAAACAGTAGGTAAAATGCTGAAAGGGACACAATAAAAAGGAAAACACAATGGTTTAGCCAAACAGCAGGCACTCACGAAAGGGAAATACAGTATTACATGACTCATTCCCTCATGGCTAGTACCAGGAAAAATCTGACCGACTCCAAACCAATGCTTCAAATCTGGATCTGTGTTTTCCTGTGCTGACCAGGGATGACTCATAAAGGGCTATTATACATGCAGAAGTTGTGCTTGGTCTGTGTATCAGAATTACAGATTTTGATTGTTTATATAAGCCTTGAAATTGAGCCCATAATCTAAACAGTCTCTGGAAGCACACTATGAATTAAAGCTGGAAATGAGCATGCTGGAAATCTTTAAGATAAGAACCCTCTAAATTGACAAATACATCAGCGTTATTGGATGTTCTGTCCTGTTTATGTTCTTTCTCTCTGTGCAGTAGCTCAGATCAGTGGGCCAAAAGTCCAAAGTAACACCAAAGAGTCTTTGTCCAGAGCCTGGTTTACTGCAGGGGGGGGAGTTATGGACTGGAGCGCCATGTGGGAAAAGCGGGTATGATGCAGAGGATAGGAATGTGCTAAAATGGGCAAATGGTGCAAAGGAAGACAAGGAATGGGAGTAAGAGTAATTAGAGGTGGAGAGGAGCGACTGTAGGAGGGTGGAGGCATGCAGATGGGGAAAGAAAAGAAGCTTGAGGATGGGTGGCTCAGGCTAGTAAAGCAAAATGTTGGGGCTGTTTTAGATAAGTCTGAATGAAAATGGCAAAAAAGGGTGATTGTCTATGCACTGTTTCACATGCTGCTTACTCACAGAGGGTTTCTCTTACAATATTAGAAAAGGATAATACAGGGCTGTTACTTGGTTCCTTCCCATGGGTTTGTGAAGCTCTCAAATTTGTCAATCGTTTTTTATTTTTATCCTGATCATTTTAAAATTAATTTGTATCACCAATATGCGAGCGTAATCACAGATGACCTTTGCTTTATTCTCTACAAAAATAGAAAAAAAAATCCAGAGCTTTTAAAATAGTGGCCCAACAAAATTGTAATCAGTAATTTAATTTTGGAAGAAGCACAAGGGATGGTTGTTATAAGTAACACAAAGACTTTATTATGATAAATAATGATAATAAACATTTTATTTAAAGCGCCTTACTTGACACTCGAGAACACCTTACAGACATTTTCACATACACAAAATACAGACTTAGAGGACTTCATATGGCTTTAAAACAGTGAAGGCCACAAACTAACAGAATAAAATGTTTAACCATAATATGTTTTCAGTGTGGTCTGAATTTACATGTGCGTTTGTGTATTGTTCAATATTCGGTAGTTTATTAATCACAGAGTACCTCACTGAGAGCATGGGAGATATTGGTCCTTGATTTTGATATCTCCTAGCAGTTGTACACTCATAACTTTTGTCTGCCAGCTGGAGAGGGTTATTATATATCCCTAGTGATGTTGCCATTGGTTGTTTATTGATATATATATAAGCATAACATTCAAGCTCAGATACAGCCCAGTTGAGTGTGACCCTCTTATCAGACGTGCCAGACACTGGTGTCAAACAGGGCTCCTGATCAGATTTCTCATCTGAGTGTCAGACGAGTGAATACAAGATAAGCCTTCCTGTGATACATGTGGGTCTAGCTTAAGATGTGCACAAGATTTTTAGCATTTGTTTTTGTTTGATTCAAGGTGAGCCATAGACTGGAGTGCTGTTTCATTGTTAGAATTGATATTCAAGGCCTGGGGATAATGCTCATGTATTTTGCAGCCAGATGTTTCTGCTTTCTCCTTCCTAACTAGCTACATGTCACCAGTGTGGGCTCTGCAAGACCAGAGAGAGCAGAGAGGCAGTATATGCCCAAGTGACTTCACAAACTGTCTCATGAAAACTGAGGCATTGAATACAAGAATTGATAATTGGATAAGCAGTGGGGGGAGATGAAGTAAGAGAGCAACAGAGAGAGAGAGAGAGAGAGAGAAAGAGAGAAAGCTACAGCAAAAAAGAGCTTTTGTGTAGAGGGAGGGTTAGATTTATTGGTTCCACTGAAGGATGTGAGGTGTCCAATTCCTCACTTCTTCTGTCCACAGCATATACTCCTGCTTTCGGAGGGTCGGTAAAGGAGGTATTTTGACCAGAGCAGACTTTTCATTTGACCTTGTGTCTACAGGGTCAAGGCTGAGAATGCAAAGCCCTAGGGAATCAGAAAGCTTAGGATATTAACATGACCCTTATGGTTGATGGTAACTCTGCAGGGTGTTTGCAAGTGAATGTCGCTACAGCCAGACCACATTTGTTGTTTCAGGCTTTTCTCACTTACAGCCTGTAGGCTGAAGGCATAATTAAGGTCTTGCTGATATTTATATCAACATGCATTATAGCCCTGGGTTGGTGTACGTTAACAACACCAAAACCAGTCTTAACCTGACTCTCAACCAGACAGTAACGTAGTTGATAAAGTAAAATCACGACTGTCATGCACTTCTCCTCTAAAAGTTTCAATCCATGTGAAAAGAGGCCATCAGAAATATAAAACCATGTTCAACTGTTGTTGTTTTTGTTTTTTGTTTTCCTTTTATTATTCATGCTGCAATTTATTTCCCTGTGGCGTATATGGTTGATTTAATTATTATAGAGTGAACCTCAAAACCACAAAAACAAACAATAAATACCACTATGCCCTTTTTTGGTATAGCTAAGCAAGTTATATCAAGTCATCTCTCAATGCAAGAGCTGGGATATATAATGATTTCAGAGTCACCGATGTCCATCGTTCTCAGGTGACAGGCCAAATGCTAAACAGGGTTGCTCATGTGTTCTGTTGAATTCCAAAATGTTTAACTCAGCATTGTGTCCTCATCTCTTCACCATGTTTGGGACGACTAAAAGCAACTTGCTTTCTCAGGGCATGTCAGAGGGCTTCTTCATCTTGTTACAGTGCCTTACTTTAGCCAGATCATCCTCATAATGTAACAGTGAGATGTTGATCATTCACAAAGTACGATGAATAGCGTTTGTTGGTTTTTGCTAAATGAATATACTACCTATGCTTCTTTTCATGAGTTATGATACACCCTTATTACTTTATTCATGTTGCATAGTACTTAAGGTTTCTAATGCACTGTCATTAGGAGTCATGTACCATGAAGCACTCTACTTTGTGCTCGCATTCAACTTCACTTTATTCTGTTCAACTCTCCCTGGTTCTAGAATCTTCTATTTTATCATTTATTACTTAACCGATGTATACACCTCCACGCCCAGTTCAGCATTTTAGCCAGACACTTGGAGCGAATTACGTGTTGCTTGGCCCACAGATTTAGGTTCTTTCAGGGAGTGGTCTGTATATATGTATGTATGTGTGTGTGTGTGTGTGTGTGTGTGTGTGTGTGTGTGTGTGTGTGTGTGTGTGAATGCGTGTGTGTTTCTGTCTTTTTGTGTGCCTGTGTTTGTGTGTGTTTCTCGTAAGAGGTCTCTCTGGTGGAACACCCCTTGGATTATTGTCAGAACTTTGTTATGATAGGTGCATTGTCTTTAACTATGTTTTTACACCCAAAAGCACATGTGCATTTACATACAGAACATTGAACTGTATTTTTGAATTGATACACAGAGTTGAAGGAATAATTTCTTTGAGACAAACATTGCAAAAATATAAAAGAATCAAAATTTCAGCAGGAGTTTGTGTACCCAGTCCTGTCCTCTCCACCACAACTCCCGTTACCTTAAACTGTGTGCATGACTTTTAGCTTGGAAGCTGCAGAGGACAAGCATAAATTCATTACCTTGGGCTCTTGGAGGAAGCCCCCCAAACACACACACACACTCACACAGCTGCTGGACTGGCACGGACGACAGAAGGTTCTACTCTGCATTGAACTAGGTTTGTCTTGCAATACTGTGTGTGTGTGTGTGTGTGTGTGTGTGTGTGTGTGTGTGTGTGTGTGTGTGTGTGTGTGTGTGTGTGTGTGTGTGTGTGTGTGTGTGTGTGTGTGTGTGTGTGTGTGTGTGAGTACATTCAAATTAGCTGACCAGCAGGCTAAACCACCTCAGTTGGGTCAACATTGGCTTAAGAACACTAGTCTTTGTCTTCTTTGTGTTTCCACTGTCGAAACAGGGCTCAGATAATTTTTAAATACAATACAAATTGAGCGTGTTTGCTGTAGCTTTGTCTGTCACTCTCCACAAAGTCCAACTGTATAAATGATTGTTTAATTTTCATTTAACATTTTTACAAAGCAGAGTAGGAATTCGTTATGGGCTTTTCTGAGTTCGCATCACCTCATTGAGTTCATGCTTTTAGGCCACAGAGGGGCAAATTGAGTTTTTTGACAGATTAGAGTTTACAGTTAGATTTCCTTGTGGAACACGGTTATGTAAGTCCTATAACATGCATTTTATGCTTTAACATCCTAAAGCGATTCCACATAACTCAAATGAGCATCAAAATTGGTTATTGTAAATCACAGAGTCATAGAGCTCATAAGTATACATTCAACCTTGTGTGTCAGGAGATGTCCAAGTCACCAAGTGATAATGCTGTTTTATTATTCTGTGGTCTTGAATGGTCTGTGGATAAAACACTTGGACACTGTCCCAGAAGGATCATGACCTTGGGTATAAATTAACACATATATAAATTTACTTTATCTGGTATTCTTTCTACAGGCGTGATTACTGACTTGAATGAACTGTGTGTGTGTGTATGTTTGTTGGTTCATATTTGTGAGAGTGTGTTACTTTGCATTCTGGCTATGAGATTAAAAATAATTTATTACATGCCTGTTACATGCCAAAAAAAAAGCACTGATATGCTAAGACAGTGTTGATTACAAAGTTAGACACAAGTCACTTGCCTTTTCACATATTTCATGGCTATGAAGCAGCAACTGTTTTAATGCAGATCATGTGTTCATTTCCACCCACCAGCAGTGTGCTCCATAGTCAACTGTAATAAGGGCTCCATGAAATCTGCTTTCACTATTTATCTCTTTATTTTATGAATTCAGCTTTTTTCAATATATGACAAGCTCAAGATTTTAATTTTGCATCATTTTTAATGTCTACTGCTTAACCATTTTTTGTTACCAGAAAAGGGATTATAAATAGAATAGAAGAGAATTTTCCTTTATTCGTCCCACAGTGGTGAAATTTCAACCACTCACAGCAGAAAGTTGACAGTGAAAGGAAGGTTATCAAATAAAAAAAACAACTAAGAAAACAATAAAAAGTGTTAACAATATATACATAAACAGTTAGGGCTTCTATTAACAGATTGCACCAAAACAATCTGACATTATATAAACAGTACATACAGTATAAACAGTGTAAACATTCAAAAGCAGCGACTAGCAGCGAACAACAGCAGTACTTGCTGGTTCAATAAATCAAACAAAATCTAAGCCAGGTGTACAGGATTAACAACAGAGATTGTGGCCACAAGGGGAATTCCTGTACATCAGACAGGTAGAAGAGGGGCTACATGAGGAATTAAAAGAGATGTAACAAGACATGAAAAAAATCTTTTCGAGGCAGAGGGGTCAAGAGAGAGAAACAAAAGGATTTTGTTTAATGAGTTAAAATGAAACAGAAGTTGAGGCTTTATCAGGGGAAGTAAGAGAGTCGACCAGGGAGGGGTGCCCTGTGCAGCACTGTTATTTCCTACAAAATCTGCATGTTGAGTTGAGATAACAGTTGAACACTTTTTTATCAGGTTGGAATGCAGGGTTTATTTTCTCAGAAAGGCATTGTTTGGATACCAGCCACAGCACCTTTACTGCTGCTAGCTGACCACTTTTGCTGATAAGAGACGAGTGATTTGGAGCAAAAGCACCCACGTCAACAATAAGTGCTGTGTATTTAAATTCCCATCCAGATACTTTCAGTTCACCACAGGATTTCTGTCATCCCCCACCCGTCTACCACACCCTCCCTGGCTCTCTCATACCCTTCCTCCTGACCAAACAGTACAACAGGTAAAATCTGTTTAGACGAGTGGAATGCAGAAAACCAATTGAAAGATAAGAGGCGGGCGGAGACTCACATTCCTCACCTGATACTTAGAGACCACACTGTGCTACACTGCCCCCTTCTGTTTTCACCACTGGTACAAAATGAAGATTCACTGGATGCTTCTGATTTCAGCAATTATTCTAATCAGACCCACACTGTCCCATGCTGAACACTTTGGAATGTTTCTAGTGAAATGTTTTGCAGAGTTGAGTAAAAATAGCTCATGTCTATATATTGTGCTGTCATATGGCAGCTGTCTGTTCAGCCCAGAAACAATAAAAAATGCACCCATTGTGTGGGCCGTTTGGCATTTGTTTGTAATCCAATACTGTTATGCAATGCTTCACTTGAGAGATTTGTGCATCCAGGAGCAAGGTCATGGCTGTGATGAGTTGTCAAGATGATAAACAGGATTCTTCAATTAATCATCAACATTTCCTATTTTTGAGGGGAAGTTGAATGTTCTGTTCATTTAGTGAATGAGTCTGCAGCTAAAGCACATTTCCATGGTGGCTGGTGCGTCAATACTTGATTGGCCCAGGCATCCATGACTAAGTTGTTAAATCCAGCTGCTTCTTTGTCCAACTCAATGTCTTTCTTCAGTCTCCACCAGATAAACCATAATAAATATTTTGACTGAGGGTTATGCTGTCTCATAAAAAGCACCAAAAAGCAAACTAATCACTCACATCACATCAAACCAATTTTCCATCATGCTTTTTAAGCTGAGTTTTGAAACTGTTCAATCAAGATAAAAATGAAACCGCCAAAATAACATTCCTTTATAGAATCCTGATTTGTTTAAAAAGTTTGTTATTATGGTTTCATGCATTGAGTTTTTAAACTACCCACATAGTTTTTGGTCTCACTGATTGTGGCATGAGCAACAGTAAGGAGTTCCCCAGAGAGCAGTAAATCTTCAAATGTAATGACTAATCCCATCTTCGTTCCTCTTCATGTTTCCAGATAGCATTGGGTTACTGCACAGAAAACTGTCATTGTGCAGGCATGTTCTTATCAGTTTTGGGTTTTTTTTTTGTTTATGTACAAACAGCACATTCCTGCGGGGGAGATGGGTGTGCACAACGGGAATCGGAGATCAGCTCTGCAGCTGGAAGGTCAGGAGAGAATTGAGTGAGAGAAGGGAGGCGAATAAGGAGGGAGTAAAAAAGAAAATGAATGTGCTGCACATGAGAGCTGAGCTGTAAAAGCAAAGGGGGGGGTAAAACATGGGCTGTGGCCCTGGGAAGAAAACGAAGAGGAGGTAGAATATAACAACATGTAATCTTTGGATAAGCTCGGTTAGAAAGGAGTTGAAACTCTGCTGAGAGGAGATGATAGTTAATTGTAAATCAGACCAAGATGGAACAATTTCCAGATGCAGAGACTGAGTTCATTCAAGGGCAATCCATGAGGAACAAGGCTTGTCACTCAGTTTGTTACAAATATAAATTATTTATCATGGTTAACAACCGTTATCTTCATCAACACAAAGAAAACACATTGTTCTTTTTTTAGTTTTCTGCTTCAAATTTAGAAATGAATAATGATTTTAACAACAGATGGTTTGCAACTCATTCTTATCACATTCATCAGGTTAAACAGTGGTGTACGATGGATTGTCCACACTTTAGATTAAGGTGATGCAGAGGCACTTGTAAATGCTTTATAAATGATTTCATTACATTTGAAAACCATTTGATGGATCAGGAACATGACTCATTTATCATCAGTCTACAAGTTGCTGGTGACATACAGCAGTGTTAGCCAATTACATTCAGAGGTAAAATAATGTTTGTTTTACAAAAAATGACTGATAAACTGTTATCTCTCTGCTCCCTAAGAAAGGAGCTGTAACTATGTGGCAAGAAAATGGAAAGTAGGGAGGTCCTACAGTCTGGCAACATCTTATTCTTCTGCTCAATCTTGGGTTACCAGCTGCCACACTCAGTTCAAAGGTCAAGAGAGAACACAAATGCTCTACAGCAACACAACCAGAAGTTACACATCATACAGCTACTGGGGAGTTGCACAAATATAAGCAGGCATTTCAGTAATGTATGTTTACATACACACTTGTGCAAACAACCACTCATTGTCTACGATTAACAAGTGAGAACTTTTTCATGGGCTTGAGACACAGAAAGAGACCATTGCATATTTTATCTGATGATATAACTGAATTTCACTGCACCATAAAGCATTTCCAAAGCTCTTGGTCACCAAATGAGATGACAAGGAGAAGCCACTCAAAAGGTCAGTGAATGGGCCCCTGACTTACGATCTGAAATGGCAACCAGACAAAGTCCTCCAGGAACCAACATGAGCAGCGTCCAGACACTAGTGAGGTTGCTCATTTCAATTTGGATTTACATATCCGTACACTACCAGTAGTGTACATACAGTATGTGTTATGCCCCATCTGTCCAAAGTGTCCTGTTACTCTAGTTCCTTTCTGTCTGTAGAGTGTTCCCTCTCACTTGCGTCTGTGCTGCAGAGCGTTTGACTGCTAATCATAGAAAAAAAAGACCATAGCGAGGAATATTAAAGAAGAGGGTAATTGTTGTTCTATCGAATGGAAGTGGTTAAAAAACATTCCATGGCTTCAGTAGCGTGGCATGGCACGGGAAAAAAGTATTGGAAAGACTGAGAAAAAGAGTGAGAAGCAGTTGCCGGACGTAATGGTTTCCAGACATGCACATATAAATAATCTCTTGGGGAGACAGAGAGTAGGCGGGGAAGGCTGTTCAGAGCTCTCTCTTATATGGGGACACCCCCTTCCTGGAGGGATTTCCCTGGAACAATTTTATCTCCCATGCCTTCCATTTACTGTACAATCTGCACGCGTGCTGTTGGACCGCAAGGATGTAATTACTTGGGAGGAATGAGTCAGCTATCGTACCTGAAATAGCGCAGCATTGAAAAAGCAGATGGGACAGTTTGGGAACCAGTGCTAAAAAATCAGTCCTGATGCCTCGGTAGCTTCTTGAAGGGACATAATTGGAAAGACAAATATTCAAATCTCTACTTGTATCAGGCATTGATGTTTAAGCATTTTCCATTACCTAGCATAGTTCTGTGCTTCACCAGAGCCATTTTTACCATAAACTCCTGTAGTTTCTACATGTATTTGACTAAAAAAGACTACTGAATAAAACAAGAAAAGACAGACGCAACAGAGAAAATTTGGGCTGTTCTTTTGAGTCTGTGGCTCATGGCTGATTTCATCTGACTGCCCGTATTGTAAGAGTAGTTATAATCATTTTAGCCATGAGGTACAAATTAAGCAAAAATATCCTGTTTCACCCCCTGGTGGTTTGTTACAGTATAAGTTTGTCTTAATATAAAACTACTGTTTTGTTTACTATTGTGAGCAAAACTCATCATTTGTACCAGACAGTCTGAACCACATTCATGTGGATTCAGGCCCCTATCTGTGAGTAGTGGAATTATCGTTCACAGTTTGGTTGGTTTTGAATGGTAAAACTCAGAATCACAGCAGTCCCATGCTGAAAAGAAAGTCAGTAAACCTAGCCTGTCCCCCCATGAGATTTGCCTACAGAAAAAAAAGCAATTTGACAGGTGACCTCAACAGACTCCACACAACAATTCTAAATAAATAAATGGTTTCTGCAAAGGTTGACAACATGCCAGCATGGCCTGAACCCACTATAAAGGCAATCTGCGCTAGTTTTTGAAATAAAGAAACTTGTGGTCTTAAGTATTCAACTAAATAAATACAATTAAATGTTCCCAAGAAAATGCCATTATCGGTCTTTTTCCCTCTTCTCTTTTTTTAAAATCCAGCCTAGAACTCTTTGGTCATCAAGGGGCAATCATACCTATTGTTTGTTCATGATCAAAGGCAGAAACAATGTCCTGCAAATCAGTAATAAACAGTATTATGATGTTTATCTCATTAAGTGATAGTTACTTTGAACACTGCGCTGGTTTTGACGTGATTACTATCATGTGGCATTGGTCACCCATTAGTGTTGTTACATATTTCATTTGTAACATCTAGTGTCCTGCCTGTTTTGTGGAGTTCAGGAAACATTGAAATTACATCAGACTCGAGTCAGTCAGTTAGCTGGCATCATTGTATTCATTTTGCCCATGTTTTGTATATTCCATCCATCCATCCATCTTCAACCGCTTATCTGTGGTCGGGTCGTGGGGGCAGCAGCTGGAGCAGGGAGACCCAGACTTCCCTCTCCCCAGCCACATGGTCCAGCTCTTCTTGGGGGACCCCAAGGCGTTCCCAGGCCAGCCTAGAGACATAGTCTCTCCAGCGTCTCCTGGGTCTTCCCCATAGTCTCCTCCCAGATGGACATGCCCGGTATACCTCCCCCGGAAGCCGTCCAGAAGGCATCAGACCAGATGCCCGAGCTTCTTCATCTGACTCTCTCTATGCGGAGGAGAGGCGGCTCTACTCCGAGTTCCTCCCGGATGGCCGAACACCTCACCCTATCTCTTAGGGAGAGTCCGGCCACCCTGCGGAGAAAACTCATTTCAGCCGCTTGTATTCGCGATCTCGTTCTTTCGGTCACTACCCACAGCTCGTGATCATAGGTGAGGGTAGGAACATAGATTGACTTGTAAATTGAGAGCTACGCCTTGCGGCTCAGCTCCTTCTTCACCATTACAGACAAGTACAGAGTCCGCATCACTGCAGACGCTGCACCGATCCGCCTGTCCATCTCACACTCCATCTTTCCCTCTCTCGTGAACAAGACCCCGAGATACTTGAACTCCTCCACTTGGGGCAGGACCTCTTCCCCGACCCGGAGTGGGCACTCCACCCGTTTCCAATTGAACACCATGGTCTCAGATTTGGAGGAGCTGATCCTCATCCCAGTCGCTTCACATTGGGCTGCGAACCGCTCCAGTGAGAGCTGGAGATCATGGCCTGATGGAGCCAACAGGACCACATCATTCGCAAAAAGCAGAGACGTGATCCTGTGGCCACCAAACCAGATACCCTCGATGCCTTTGCTGTGCTTAGAAAATCTTTCCATAAAAATTATGAACAGAATCGGTGACAAAGGGCAGCCCTGGCGGAGTCCAAATCTCACCGTGAAACAAGTCTGACTTACAACCGGCAATGAGGACCAAGCTCTGACTCCAGGCATAAAGGGACCGAACAGCCCGTATAACGGGGGTCGGTACCCCATACTCCCGCATCACCCCCCACAGGACTGCCCGCGGGACATGGTCGAATGCCTTCTCCAAGTCCACAAAACACATGTAGACTGGTTGGGCAAACTCCCACGCCCCCTCGAGAACCCTGCTAAGGGTATAGAGCTGGTCCATCGTTCCACGACCAGGACGAATATCACACTGAATCCAAGATTCAACGACCCGGCGGACCCTCCTCTCCAGCACCGTTGAATAGACTTTGCCAGGGAGGCTGAGGAGTGTGCTCCCCCTATAATTGGAGCACATCCTCTGATCCCCCTTTTTAAAAAGGGGAATCACCACCCCGGTCTGCCAGTCCAGCAGCACTGTCCCCGACATCCACGCAATGCTGCAGAGGCGTGTCAGCCAGGACAGCCCAACAGCATCAAGAGCCTTGAGGTACCCAGGGCCGACCTCATCCACCCCTGGGGCCCTGCTGCTGAAGAGCTTTTGACTACTGCAGCAACTTCAGCCCCAGAGATAGGCAGTCCCCACCCCCAGGGTCTCCCGGCTCTGCTTCCTCGTTTCGACGGGATATTCCTGCCACCGCTCTACGACATCCCGCGTTGAGGTCAGCAGCCCCCTCGCTCCGACTGTACACATTGTTGACGGAGCACTGCTTCCACCCCTGAGACGGCGGATGGTGGACCAGAATCACCTCGATGCCCACCGGAAGTCATTCTCTATGGCCTCTCGGAAGTCCTACCACGGCCGAGTTTTTGCTTCGGCGACCGCCGTAGCCTCATGGCGCTTGGCTTGCCGGTACCTGTCAGCTGCCTCCAGAGTCCCAAAGGCCTTAAAGGCCCGATAAGACTCCTTCTTCAGCTTGACAGCATCCCTCATGCTGGGGACCAGCAGTGGGTTCGAGGGTTGCTGCTGACCGCCTTACGGCTGCAACTCTGGACTGCCTCCTCTACAATGGAAGCAAAGAACATGGCCCATTCGGACTCAATCTCCCCCGCCTCCCTCGGGGACGTGCTTGTAGCTCTGCCGGAGGTTGGTAATGAAACTTTTCTTGCCAGACATTCCCAGCAGACCCTCATATTTCGCTTGGGTCTACCAGGTCTGACCGGCATCCTCCCTCACCATCGGAGCCAACTCACCACCAGGTGGTGAATAGTTGACAACTCCGCCCCTCTCTTCACCCGAGTGTCCAGGACATGTGGCTGTAGGTCTGACGATGCAACCACAAGGTTAATCAAAGAACTGTAGACTAAGGTGCATTGGTGTCAAGTGCACATATTGACACCTTTATCCTGAACATGGTGTTTGTTATGAACAATCCGTAACGAGCACAGATGTCCAATAGCAAAACACCACTCGGGTTCAGGTCAGGGGGGTCGTTCCTCCCAATCACGCCCTTCCAAGTTGCACTGTTGCTGCCCATGTGAGAGTTGAAGTCTCCCAGTAGAACAAGGGAGTCCCCAGAAGGAGAGCGCTCTAGCAGCCCCTCTAAGGACCCATAGAACGGTGGGTATATTGAGCTGTTGTTGGGTGCAGACCAACAAACAACAGTCAGAACCCGTCCCCCTACCCGAAGGCGGAGGGAGGCTACCCTCTCGTCCACCGGGTTGAACCCAACATGCAGGCGCCGAGTCAGGAGGCAATTTATTTGCCCACCCCTGCTTGGCATCTTTCACCGGGGACAAGTCCAAATTAGCAAAGATTCCAGCCCCTCTCGAGAGGCCTGGTTCCAGACCCCACGCTCTGCGTCGAGGTGAGTCCAACTATATCTAGTTGAAATCTCTCAGCCTCACGCACCAGCTCAGGCTCTTTCATATAATGCTGTAAAATTGGTGCTCTCAGACATTTTGCAGATAACACACACTTTTACTCTCGTGACAATTTCACTCCAGGAATTTTACGATACAGTATGTCTTTTTTAAATTGTTTCTCCTGAAAATCATTTTTATTCATTATTGTATGTGTGTATGTCTGTGGAGCAGGGGATATCATTCATTACTCTGGGATCTCTAGGGTTTCTTATCCAGCCCTGATGCCACCCTTACATTTTGCAAGGCAATTTCACATATTTCTGCAAGACCGAGCTGTATACTGGTCTTGCCAGGCCCAACTAGTCAATGGCATTGAAAAGAAAACTGCAAACTGTCCATTGCTTGACAATTAAAGTTTAATTTGTTGGAGGACAGCTTCTGATTACACAAGCTACTTTCTCCTGCTGCTGACTCACACACGTGGAGAAAACAAGAAGCCCTTGTATTTGGCTTCACTCTAATAGCTTGTGCTGTGAACAGGAACACTTGCCTCTCACTCACATCTCAATCAATGACTGATTCATCCTCGAATTTTTACTGAGTAGATCTGACTTTCCTTGAGACTAGACAGTGGTTGTCTTTTTCACCCCTGCCTTTTCATTCTATCTGAGAGAGCTTTTGATTACTTTTTTTTTTTACTCTCAGCCTTTCCACTCGAATGAATCCATTGTGTCTCAACATGTCCAGCACAGCAGCTCAGACACAGGGGGGAGCGGAGTACGGCCTAGAAATATTCGACTGCTACTGCAGTGTATTCTTACACAAGCATGTGAAATGTTGTGTGTCAACTCCAGCGGGGCTTTGCCAAGAAGGATCTATACCATCCCCTCATGTGTGCTCAAAGGGGCTTTAAAATAATGGCCTGAGCAGACAGCTTTTCCAAAATGAAGTGATTTGTTTCCTGTTGCCATGGCAAAATGGTTAGGCCTTGGTTTGGAATTTTCTTTTTCCTTCAGAGTTTTGCGTCAGAGGGAGGGATTCTGGGAGTAATTACCGAGTGGGAATGGTGGTTGCGATGGGGGAGAGGAGGAGACCCAGAATGAATGTCTGCATGGAGAAAAGAAACTGAGAGAGACTAAAAGAAATTAATTCAGGTTTAATTCATAAATTCACTGTTGTTTGTGCTTGTTAGAATAAGACACTGAACAATGCTACTTTACATTCAGCCTCTTTAACGATAAATTACAAAGGACAGAATCCCACAGTTCATGTGTTAGATCCTGGCCTTGCCCTAGTTTGAAACCTTTACCCCCATCCCAAGCTCCCTCAATGCTCATATAATCTCATCTACCCTAAACCCTTTACTGGAACTAGAACAATCTTTTCTTCAAAATTAATTTGATCCAGTGAGTAAGGAAATACTCACTAAGAGCCTTGTAAAGGAAAACACAATGTGCCTATTTAATCTTCCTTCAAAAGTGCACAGGTTGACCTCTCGCCTCCTGTCCAGCACTCTTTCAATATATCATTTGTTCGAGCCTGCAGAATAGCTCCCACGCCCCTTAAGACACTCCCAAACCTTGACCTGAAAATCAACTAGATTCTGCCCTGAATTCATATAACCTTCAAAAACAATTTGCTGACTACGCACCTAGCTTTCCAAGTTGGACATAGAGTCCAGCTGAGCCCAGTAACTTGACATTTCAAAGTAAATATATGGAAAAATGTTATTTGCTATTAATGCAATGTACAGTGTCTCCCTGAGCCAGTCCCATGCCCAGATAAATGCAGAGGGTTGCGTCAGGAAGGGCAGCCAGCGTAAAAATTTTTGCCCAAATTAAAAATGCAAATCAAACCTATGAATTTCATACCGTATCGGTCGAGGCCAAGGTTATCAATGACCGCCATTGGTGCCGATAACCGACAGATTACCAGTAGAAATTGGCCGATTGTTGGTTGAAGAAAGAGAGGAGGAAGACGTGTTCTGAAGCAGAGAGAGACGAAGAAAGGCAAGAGTCTGGGACTGAGAGTAGGGACTTTGAATATTGGGACAATGACAGGAAAAGGTAGAGAGTTGGTTGACATGATGCAGAGAAGGAAGGTGGATATACCGTGTGTCAAGGAGACCCGGTGGAAAGGTGGAGCAGGTTTTAAATTGTACAATCATGGTACTGGCAGGAAGAGAAATGGAGTAGGAATTATCTTGAAAGAGGAGCATGTTGATGTAGGCAATAGAGATGATGAAGACGTGATGGGCAGGTTTGGTATCCAGGATGGGAACGCAGAGGGACAGACAGTGGTAGACTTTGCAAAAAGGATGGAAATGGCTGTCGTGAATACTTTTTTCCAGAAAAGACAGAAACATAGGGTAACTTATAAGAGCAGAGGTAGGAGCACACAGGTAGTCTACATCTTGTATAGAAAGGGTAATCTGAAAGAGATCAGTGACTGCAAAGTAGTGGTAGGTGAGAGTGTAGCCAGACTGCATAGGATGGTGGTTTGTAGGAGGACTCTGGTGACAAGTGGTTGAAGCTGAGAAAGGGAGGAGTGTTGTATGGTTTTCAGGGAGGAGTTGAGAAAGGTTTTGAGTGGTCAAGGAAAGCCTCATGATGACTGAACAACTATAGCTAATATGATCAGGGAGACAGGTAGGAGAGTATTTGGTGTGTCTGGAAGGAAAGTAGATAAGGAGACCTGGTTGTGGAATGAGGAAGTGCAGGAATGCATACAGAGAACATGGTTAGCAAAGAGGAAGTGTGAAACTGAGGGGACTAAAGAGAACAGACAGAAGTACAGGGAGATGCAGCATAAGGTAAAAATAGAGGTAGCCAAGGCAAAACAAAAGGCGCTCGATGACTCGGGTGCTCAGTAAGGAGGGAGAGAATGATTTATACAGGTTGGGAAAACAGAGACATAAAGACGGAAATGATTTACAGCAGGTCGAGGTGATTAAGAATAGAGAGGGAAATGTATTGACAGGTGAGAGAAGAGTGATGGGAAGATGGAAAGAGTACTTTAAAGAGCTGATGAATGAGGAAAATGCAAGAGGTGACTATTGTAGACCACAAAGTAGCAGAGATTAGTAAAAGTGAAGAGAGGAGGACATTGAAGAGGATGAATAATTGAAAGGTAGTTGGTCCAGATGATATACCTGTAGAGGTAAGGAAGTGTCTTGGAGAGGTAGCGGTGGAGTTTCTGGCTAGATTATTCAACGGGATCTTAGAGAGTGAGAAGATGTCTGAGGAATGGAAAAGAAGTGTGATGGTGCCAATTTTCAAGAATAAGGGGGAGAAGAGAGAAGGTCAGAGGGAGCTGCATTGCGCTTTTGTAGACCTAGAAAAAGTATATGACACGGTGCCGAGAGAGGAACTCTGGTATTGTATGAGGAAGTCTGCAGTGGCAGAGAAGTATGTTAGACTGGTGCAGGACACAGAGAAATACAAGGTGTATGTGGGACTTCATCAGGGATCAGCTCTGAGCCCCTTCTTGGTTGCAGTGATGATGGACAGGCTGACAGATGAGGTTAGACAGGAATCTCCATGGACCGTGATGTTTGCAGATGACATTTTGATCTGTAGTGAGAGCAGGGAATAGGTTGAGGAAAATCTTGAGAGGTGGAGGTATGCTCTAGAAAGGAGAGGAAGGAAGGTGAGTCGCAGCAAGACAGAATATATGTGTGTGAATGACAAGAACTTGGTTGGAATGGTGAGGCTACAGGGAGTGGAGATAAAGAAGTTGGAGGATTTCAGGTACCGAGGGTCAACAGTCACGAGCAGCGAAGAGTGTGGAAAAGAGCTAAAGAAACGTGCTCAAGCAGGTTGGAATGGGTGGAGAAAAATGTCAGGGGTATGATGTGATAGAAGAATATCAGCGGGAATGAAAGGATAGGTGTTCAGGATAGTGGTGAGACCAGCAATATTGTATTGTTTGGAGTCAGTGGCATTGAAGAAATGACAGAAAGCAGAGCTGGAAGAAGCAGAGATGAAGATGTTGAGGTTTTTTTTGGAGTAACAAAGATGGATAGGATCAGGAATGAGCCCATGAGAGGAACAGCACATGTTAGATATTTTGGAGAGAAGGTCAGAGAAGCCAGACTGAGATGGTTCGGTCATCAGGAGGGATAGTGAATATATTGGTAGACGGATGCTGGAATTGGAGATGCCAGGGAAGAGGTCTAGAGGAAGACCAAAGAGAAGATTTATGGACGTAGAGAGAGAGGATATGAAGTTAGCTGGTGTGACAGAGAAGGATACAGGGAATAGGGATAGATGGAGAAGGTTGATTCACTGTGGCAATTCCTGATGGGAAAAGCTGAAAGGAAAAGAAGAAAAAGCTATTATTTAATCACCTTCTGAGATCAGCAGTGGAAATGAACTCTTGCTGAGCCACAGTGTTGGTTTGATTTGAACTTTAAGTTTGGTCTAAATCATAACAGTAGGTCTAAAATGTACCTTAGATCTTGGTTCACATTCACACAAAAATTTGGATCTGGTCGAAGGGGATGGTCTCTCTCTTTGATTTAAATGTAGCCATTTTTGGCTAGTTTGGATGTTTGAAGGAAGTTGTGGCAAACAGTGATTACTAATCAAATGAATTGATCAGAATCAAATGATGCACAATGCAGGCATGTTCTTTTATCAACCAATTTTCATTTGTGTAATCGGAATTACACTGCAATAGCAGTAGACAGTTTGTCAACAAAGGCCTCCTTTTTTCAAATGATGCAGTCTGGATCTTCCTGGCACACAACAGGAATTTTCCAGGCTACTCTAGATATATAATCTCTCCAGCATGTTCTGGATCAAGCATGGACTAGATGGACTTGCCTTGAACACTTATATTGGCAGGCACCAGAGTGTCCAGAGTGTCTCTGTAGGTGCAGCCTGGATCTTCCTGGCACACAACAAGAATTTCCCAGGCTAGTCTAGATATATAATCTCTTCAGCATGTTCTGGATCAAGCATGGGACTAGGTGGACTGGCGTGTCTCTGTAGGTGCCAGAACCACCACTTCTGACTCCTTTCCAGGTGAAGCAGAAACAGTTTTAAAGCGAAATTTCCTGGTGATGTCTGAGCTTCTCACCCTCTCTCAGAGATTTCATTCTTTCAGTAATGACAGAGTTCATAACCTTCAGTGTGGCTTGGAACTTAAATACAGTGATAAATTGAGAGCTATTCTTTCAAGCTCATCACTGCTGACCTCACACTAAGAATGAGATAAGAAAAATAAAAAGGTAATAAAGACACAATAAATAGCCAATGTTATATGTGTAAAATCCTGAGATTTGTCATATTTTCACAAGAGTTTGAGTTTAGAAATTCCCTTTAATGAAACGTCCGGGTTTGACAGGCATACATTCAGAGAGAACACATAACGACACTCAGTACTTCTCAGTGGTAGGAAATCAACTTAGAATGAGAAAATTAACTGGTCATGGCTGTTGACAGAACACAAAATGCCTCCTATCGCCCAGGTAGAAATGAATTCTCCCAAGTTACCGGTTAACAAAAAGAAATTGAACTCCACTGTTAGGCAATTCTTAATTAGTGCTTTCAAAACTGACACTGGACTCTCACCCCCTTCATTTCAGGCCATTTTTTCGGGTCAGCCAAATGGCCAATTTAGCTGAGCCCGACAAAAAGTTCAGCATGACAGATATTTTCTTATTGTTCTTCAAATAATTTTGACCAAAAATAAACAAGTACAAAGTAAAGGGAACCCCCAAACCTAAAAACAAACCCCGGAAGAATTTAAACAATGACTGCAACCTGGGGTATTCGACAAACAAATGAGGCAATGTTTCTGGGCGTGGACAAAACAAACAGTCCCCCGTCACCTCAGGCTCAAAACATGCCCTGTAGGTGTTGGTGGCTATGGCGCCGTGCACAATCCTCCATTGGAGGTCACCGGCCCGCTTGTCCAGTGGTGGCTTATATAAAGCTTGCCAACTCTTCGTAGGAGAGATATTTGGTCTGAAGAAATCGTGCCACTTCGATTCCTTCACTGTTGATAAGGGTTGCAAGTTCAGGACTTTGATGCATGTGGCGTACAGGTCTTTTTTGTCCGTGTCTTGAAACGCCTTCAAGCTTGAGGTTTTGAAAGTCAGTAGCCAGTCGTCCTCCTCACCCCTCAGTACAAGTTCTGAATGGGACAAGAATCCAACAATTTGTACACTACACAGGATGTCAGCAATGATTTTTCCATTATAAATCATCAAAATTCATTGACTGATTGATTCATCGATTTATTCATTCATTGTATATAACGCATGTCCTGTACTCAGGGTCATAATGTATATCAATGTATTTTCTTTAAAGAAAAAAAATCACATTCTGAGTACATAAGATTGTAATTTTCTCTTCTTTGCATGTTAATTTAGAATCCAGTAACTTATAGTGTGCTCAGTAAAAAGGACATTATGAACACAATTGTCATTCTTTTTTGCCATCTTACAATGTTAATCCATTGACAGTGTGGTCCTAGAAAAAAGACAAAAGGTTCACATGGCTTTAGGTAAGTCACATATTCTCACCAACAGGTTCAATCCCTCTAAACTATAGGATGCATTGGTGTAAAATATGGAAAATACCCATTGAGTCAAGTCGAAACAGTACCTAAAGTGTGCATACTCACACATGCAAGCAAAGGTGTTTCAGGCACATTCACACTCCCAGGAGGATGTATGTGTGACAGGAAATTGTCCATATTGTGTCTGGCTACAGTCATGACAAACCACTTCCCATCCTCTGTAATTCTGTGACAATTTTGAGGGCAGCCAATGTATTTGTCAGCACCATCTTGTGAATCATCTCCAGTCTTGGAGACTGACTGTCAGTTTCACCAGACACATGGTAAAAATTTCATCTATACATTAGATGTGCAATATGCCTATCAGCTTATTCATTGATATATGACAAATATTTCTCCTCATAATGCAATCACATATTACAGTTTTACAATTTCAGATATTAACACAATAATTCAGTAGAACAAGACACATTTGGTACTGTCTTTCCACTGCTTCACGCTCATTTAGCAAATGATCTCTGACCTTTCAATCATTATGAAGGTCTTTCAACTCCAAACACCATGTGCCGCCTGAACTTTTCACTCCAATTTTTTATCATAAAACATGATGAACAGCCATTTTAATCCACAGCCCCATCAGTGTATCGTCTTGATATGAAGCAAACGTTACCCTCCATCCAGTCTCATTCTTCATCTTTCACCCTGCCAACTTGAGGTTCACATCTCTGTCTTCCAGGAATCCACAAATCATCTGCCTGCCGATTTGCTTCTACAGGAAAAGAGGCAGACACAAATGTTCTCCCACATCCATTACCAGATTGTCATATATTATCAGATCAGTGAGGCAGCAGGGGGCCACTGCACTTGGTGGGAATGTTAGTCTCATCTGTAAATTGTCTGAAAACAAGTGTGTTCCATCTGTGTTCCCCGAGTGACTCACAATATACTCTTACTCCTAAAATGTCTGAGGTTTACTGAGGCTTTTTTTTCTCTCACATCTACCAGGGGGAAGCTACATAGCTAAAATATCTTTATAAAGACTAGACAAATTGATTGACAACAAAACAAATATTGTGTATGTGGGCATTTTATTGCATGTTTCAATGCAATCATCCTTGGTGGTTTGTCATCCTACAGAAAGAGGTGTTGAGTAGTACACTGCCTAGAACGTGGCTAATAATTGACCTTGTGTCAGACAGTGTAAAATCCCTTGGCTTAGCTCGTACAAAGAGACTTTACAGTAGTCTCCAGTCTGCTGCTGTCAGGACCCCTACTGATTTAATACTTTCAGTGGGTGCTGTGACCTCCAGGTCAGGACAGAGAAAGGATGTCCAGTTGAATAAGAGCTCCAGAGTCTCACTGTGGCATTAAAACAAGTAAAGCTACTCACAAAGAGGATTTCCAACTTATAGTCAGATTATTGTAATTCCACAGGTCATTATGTTTCGGTAGGAAACATGATTTAATGTAAAATGTGTGATCTCATCAAACAGGACCTCCAGTGATTTGTCAACTGGATTCACACTTGTGATATTTATGGGTTGTACTTATAAGATGCTCAGAATGATGACACTGAGCTTCACGATATGCTTCTATATTGCTGAGGGAACTTACGGAACTCCCACCCAAGACATCACGTCCAATACATGCTTACACCAACATCATCACATAAGCAGTACATGCAAACATTAACATCAATTCAGTCTACTGGTGTTATCTGAATATAACGTCAGTTCTTTTTTCTTTTTTTTTGCATTCAAAGTTTGTCTGCCACTTTTGGCTACTTCAATACTCAAAAACTTTGAAAATGAAGGTAGATAAACGATTAGATTTCTTTGGTGCAACAAACCGGTAAGTAAACATTCACTTGGTCTATGAACAACAATAAAACACTATGAGGTAAACAATTAGATTGTTTCAGTATGAAACAGGTAAGTGTAGATTTCAAATATAGAGCATAGAAACAATCTTATCAATACTTTCAAATGTAGAGCACTGAAACAATCTTATAGATACTTTCAAATATAGAGCATAAAATCAGCCTTGTAAATACTTTCAAATACGACAATAAGCAATATGAAGTAAGCACCTAGATTTGAATGTTTTGTTGAATGTAATTCCAAGTATAGAGCATAACATAAACAATTTTATTAATTCCTTTTTTGTTTTAGTTGCCTGTTTTACTCAGGCTTTATCAAAGTCACTAAGGTACTGTGGAGGCTGTGGGCACCTGGCCGGGTACCTTGCCCACATTGGGACTGTGTCGTCATCCACTTTTTCTGCTGCAGATGTGTCATGCAGGCCAAGGTTGAGCTTCTTGAAGAATGAGGAGTTTCTTGTCACACAGTATTCACTCCGCTCAGTTGTGACCATAAAACGCTTGATGGTGGTCACTCTGTACGGCTTGGGATTGTAGGCTGAGGTAAGTATATTGTGCCTGGGGCACAGGGAGTGTCTGAGTACACCTTCATTTTGGCTTTGGCCTTGCGGTCTCTCCTGCAAAGATCCTCGTCCGGTCTGATGTGAGTGTTCATTGAAGGCATCTGTGTGTGTAACATTCTTTTTTGGTGTGAAATAGTCATTTAGTTTTGCCTTCATGTCAGCCCACTTGTCCCCGTCTCCCGCCATTGTGTTGTAAATGTCAAGCACCCACTCACTGTGTTGGGATCTGGCTTCTCATCAAGCAGCAGCCGTGCAGGAGGGTGAACCCTAACAGGAGCAAGTCGTCAAGCCTCGTGAGGCTGAGCATAAAGGGAGCCTGTGGCCAGCTTGTCAGTTACCAATTCTCAAGAAATGCGTGTGTGTGTGTGCGCTTACAATGCACTCTGATGTTCAGAAATTGAACACCATCCCAAACCCCCAATTTCCACTGAAAGTTTTCAGTTGTGTAAGGAAAACCCATACTTGGATTTAAACCCTTATGCACCTGATGCTTCATCCTCCTCACCAAGAGTGATTTACTTTCATCCTCCTTGTCTGATTGTGTTTACAGAGTTATGCTGATGTCAAACATTAGTGGACTTCAGAACTGCATAGTAAACTAAAATGGATCATGTGATCCCCATTAGCAGTTATCAATGGGTCTTGTGCTCTTTGATACGTTGAATTATGAAGACTTCTACGTTTAGTGTCTCTGCTTTCTATGCTCAATGGGCAATATTTAGTGGAACTATACATTAAAATGGGTGGGAGAGGAGGAGCTGATTTTTTCGTGGATCACAGTATTTGATTCATATAACTAGCAGTCTATTTTTTTGTGTAAATGAACATCTTAGCTCCTGCAAACTGTAATTGACAGTTCATTTTTTGCATTTTTTCAAGTAAATGCCATTGGGTTAGTTTATCTGTTCGGAGAGTGGTAGGTCAATAAACACAATGTCGGTCAATATGTTTTTCCTGAACTCACTATCTGCAATTAAGTTCCCATTTTTATTTTTTTTTTTAATTCACGTCAATCTCTCTACTGAAAGATGCAGGCATCATTTAGAATTTTCAAAACGCATTACCCACA
The DNA here is from genome assembly GCA_901007705.1 of Fistularia tabacaria. Classification (NCBI taxonomy): domain Eukaryota; kingdom Metazoa; phylum Chordata; class Actinopteri; order Syngnathiformes; family Fistulariidae; genus Fistularia; species Fistularia tabacaria. The sequence goes on along the minus strand of CAAKHD010032160.1, from coordinate 46,049 downwards.
ACCTTACTTTTGTTTTCTTATGTTTCATGAAGGCGTGAAGTCTTATGGAAACAATGTGAAAAAAAAAAGTTATTCACCTCAGGCAAACCTGTTATGGCCCACAAGTACTCACGTCACAGTCATAATGAATTACTGCTGGTTGTTCAGAAATCAATCTGCCTGATAATAACTCTGTTTTTTCTGTGTATTCATTTATCTTTGTGTCACAATGGTAGACATTGAATTATCAGCGTGGTTGTAGTTAACAATTTTAAGAAGACATCTTGGTAGAAAATGTTGATGTGAATTTCTTTTTTGTCCTTTCTTCTGCTGGCAAATACGGCACCTACGACTTACCACAAAGGCTTTGGCACCTTGTCAACTATTTGGGCCATCATTACCCAGATAGTCATCACCTGCTGTGAACTCCCCCAAAGTCTACACTCTAATCTCTGCTCCTTCAAGGGGAGGCATTCAGTTTATTTCCTTACACCATGGAACAGTCTGTGTAACTATAGACATGACTGCATTGGCAAAAACGATGTTCATTTACAGATTTTTTGGTTTAAGCAATTAAAAATTGTGTTATTCATATTTAAAAAATGCAGAGGTAGAAAATGAAAAAGTTCCCTTGCTTAGTTTTTGAGTAAGTGATTTAATAAATTAGGATAGCGATTCAGCTTGAAGAAGCCAACAGTGGAGGATTTGGAGTGTGTTGGGTAACAACCATACCGATCGGCACCAGTGTTTTTCATAAATTTGAAACTTTTTCATTTACCCATTTTTTACCCAATGATTCCTGTTTGAGAAAAAAAAACAACTTTACTTAATATCACATTCAAGTGTTTTATTATCATTTAAAAGTGTTTGACCCCTTGTTTTCATGAAAAGCATTGTGTGTTGGTAACAGCATCAATGTAACCATTTTCAAGCACTTGGTTTGGTCAAACCAACTTATCAATATATCTGTGAATTTTACCCTGTGGTTTTGATACAATTACCTGCTCTCTACCATTTCCATTTAGCAATCTTTTTTTTGTTTTTTTAGCAGGAACATCATGATAAGACCAAACAACGCAGTCTATTCTAAACCTAATATAAACATGAAAAGACCCTATGGAGACAAACCTATAGTTTTTTTTTTTCTCTCTTTTCTTTTTTTCTGGGTGGGGCATTCTGAAGTTTGTTTTCCCTAACCGTCGTTCATCACCCCACCTTGATTTTTAGCTCTGTCCCTGCTTTAATGCATCTTTCATGCTGTGCTTTCCCTCTTCCAGAAATAACAAATCTTTATCAGAAGACTTGTGAGGGACATTTTGCTTTTATATAACAATTATTATTAGCATGTTTTGAGGCCATGCTTAACTTAAACCCCTCTTGTATCCCTGCATACCACCTGTAGAACAATTGTTCGGATCTCATCTGAATCTCCATATACTTTAATACCCTGCTGCATTCTTGATACATGCTGGAGAACAACCTTGAAGCAAAGATGAGACTGTTGACTCTGGATGAATGGAAAATGATTTGCCAGGGATTAAACTGGTGCTAAAACAGTCCACTGTGGGAGGGGAGACAAGCTATGATTTCAAGATGAGGTTCAGATTTTGTTTTCTTATTTCAATAAGAAAAGTTTTTGTAAAATTTACCAATTTAGGTATTCTAAGTAACACGTTTTCCAATATATTTTCAAAGCTCATGTGCTTGCCTTTCAATAGCCAATAGAATACAACACAATAAATGTCAATATGTCATACAATATCAAATATCTGTAGAGGAAATTTGTTAGGAATGTCCCTCTGTAGAAAACTGCAGGGAGGCTTCTGCATTTGTTTATTGCTCATTGTTCTGACGTACTAACTGAGGAGCCTATTTGATTGTTCCTTTGTTTGACCATATCCTTCATGGGAAGGGAATAACTGGACACAAATCCGGGCGGATAACGAACGGATGCCAAACTGTAAATCTGGAACTGAAACAAACCGACTAAAATCCCCATTTTTCACTTGATTTGTCACTTTAAAAACATTCTCTACTCCCAGCTTCCTGCCCAACTGTAAAGAGCATTTTTATGTCAACAGTGAAACGTTTTGCAATAAAATACATTCTCACTGTTGAGAATACAAATGCTGTATTACTGGTACCCCTGCCTGTATTGTCCCCCGAGTGACACACACATGTCGTGTGTTTCTGCTCTTCTTCACGATATGTTTTACTTAATGCAACATCCAGGTGTTGGACATCTTTTGTGGCTTTGTTCTTTCATCAAGTCAAGTGAAACCTCTCACATTTCCAGGTGTGACACAACCTGATCTCACACACCTATGGGGAATTAGGATGATGAATGACGAAATCACTTCAGTTAAATTTACTACATCAACCCCCCAGACACGTCCTAGATGAATTCCGATGAAATTAAGACATGTCTGTGGGACACCACACACTTTTCAGAGTGGGGAAAGTGAAACAATCATGGGACTATCTGATGACTCTAACTTGTGCAGGAAACTAAGGAGTATTTGTTGATATGATTTAATTTTTCTGAATACCATGCCCAACCGTTATCTGGTGAAAACATTGATTAGATATGGCTAATCTTATTTCTACTTTCATCATTGGCATGAGAATTTGTTTAGAGTGAAGCCCTTCAATTGAAAGGTACATTGGTGTTACAAAGCAAAACGTAGTATATCACATACTAAAAGGTTTAAAACACATATAATTATGAGATTGTACAGTTTTATACAGGAGTTAAATACAGTTAGTATCTAAAATCTTTCAGGAGCTCACTACAAAGTATTTAATATATTATAGCTATCCATTTTAAAAGCAAAAAATATTGATCATGTCTTTAGAATACAACAATCAAAAGTCCAATTCTAATTTCCAGATTTAAAAAAAGTTAAGTGTTCCAAATCCCACTGAATTTACCAACTTAGGAAGACTCCCAGGGACAAAGGCATGCTGTGAGCTGTGGTGCGGTTTAGGCCTGTGGAAAAGAGGGAGGCGGCTCAGGGTGGGGGGGAGTGGTCTGAGGGGCGGACCTGAGGGCCCACTAGGTTTATAAGTTTAGGAGCTTTTTCCCTTCTCCTGCCTTGCATCTGTGAGTTCCCATTTCAGCCTACCCAGCCGTCTCTCTACAACTCACAGTCTCTCAAATTCCCCAGCCAAAATGCAAACCTCCAGGCAAACAACATACTCTGTACGCTCCTCTAGTAGCAGGGCTCCTGCGTTATCTATCAACCGTACCTCTGCTCCTGTTTACAGGGCCCCCACTATTCATGGTGGGGCCGGTGGGGCCCGCATCAGCGTCTCCTCTAGTGTCCGCAGTGGGCTGGGAGCTGGAATAGGAATGGGAATGGGAATGTCCTCTGGAGTTTTGGGCTTTTCCAGCGGTTGTCAGGTGAGCTCCAGTGGAAACAGTGCTGACATCATGGGGAATGAGAAGTTTGCCATGCAGAATCTGAACGACCGCCTAGCCAACTACTTGGAGACAGTGAGGAACCTGGAGCAGGCCAACAGCAAGCTGGAGCTTAAGATCAAGGAGGCCCTTGAGAGGAGTGGACCTGACTTCAGGGACTACAGCAAGTACCAGGTCATCCTGGATGACCTGAGGAAGAAGGTGAGGAGGGGGAGGGGGCAAAGATAGAAATGTGGATTTCTTGATTTGGAGGGTACCTGTGAATGAATGAGTTGAATAATTAAGCTTTTAACTGTATGAAATGATGAAGCAAGATATGGCTAAAACCTGGGCCATTTCAGTGCTCAGGGTCGGTAATCGGCTTGGAGCACCTATCGGTGTCTTTGCTTAACCTTCAACCCAGTGCCTGTCTGCTGCTGCCATGTGGGCCAGTATCCTGATCGGAAATGATATGGAGGAGAACTTTCTCAGGATGTGGGGTCACAGAGTGAGGAAACACTATGTAACAAACATTAGGGGAATTTACAGATCAAAAAAGGTCAACTTAAAAACTCTAATGACCCTTTTCCGCATTTTCCTATATAATAGAACAGCAAACTATAAGCTGCACTGTTCTCTCAATGAAGTTGGCACTGATGTGCCAGCTGAAATGAAATCATTGAATATTACAAAGTGGTGACTGTATATCATAAATTATTAATAAGATGACAGACGTCCTCTAATATAACACAAGTGAGGAAATGTAATTTAGGTTTATTTTGAAAACACAAGTGTGCCGACAGGAGTAAAAGCAGACTCATTTTTACAGAGGCCTGATGCAAATATCATTCAAATGGTTCATCCCGGAACCATCTGTGAAAACAAAGACTGTCAAGCAAACATCAAAACTAAATCTAAAAAGGCACATCTACACATATGCAACTCATACCACCTTTACCATGCAAACAAGGTGCCCCCTTTCTGCTGACAGAAATTATCCTGTTTCTCAGCAGCAACAGGGTGGTGGTTTCCTGATAATCCATTTTCCAAAGATTGCCTTGTGGAGTGTATCACCTGGATCCACCCATCCCCCAACCCACCCAACCCAAGGCCTTCAGTCCCAACCTTTATCTATCATACCTTGCTTAAACAAATAATGTGACTAGCTATATTTAAATTTACACATAAAGACAAGGACACTTTTGCTTTATCAAAACAAACAGGTTTTGCAAATAAATAACCTATTAGATAATCTTGGTTGCATGAATAGTATTGATAATCAGAAATTTAAAAATATTTTATTCGTCGTCTGTCTTTCTTAGGTATTTGTGCTCTTACCAGCTGTCTGTAAAGGCCAGCAGTTTTCTATTTGATTAACATTGTCCTTGTGCAAACCTGTTCCAGGTGTTTGATGCCACAATGGACAATGCCCGTCTGGTTCTCAGCATTGACAACGCTCGCCTGGCAGCAGATGACTTCAGAATGAAGTAAGTCCCGCCCACACCGTTGTTTGATATGGCTATTAAGTCATCAGCCTGTGATTCCCTGTTCCATTGAACAGAGAGACATGTTACTTTATACTAATAAATTCAACTTAAGTACAGATAGCATACTAGCGCATACGATTCATAACTCAGCCTAAAAAATGAAGACATTTCTGTTTAGCTTAATGCTTAAAGATACCTCTGATTCATATAAAGCCACAAAGAACATGTGATAAATAGAATTTCAGTGTTTTTATAAACACGTCTTTTTCTTGGACTGTGTTGCTTAGATATGAATCAGAACTTACAATTCGTCAGTCAGTGGAGGCCGACATCGTAGGTCTGAGGAAGGTCATTGATGACACCAACATGAGTCGTATGAACCTTGAGAGCGAAATTGAAACCCTGAAGGAGGAACTCATCCACCTTAAGAAGAACCACGACAATGTGAGCATGAATCAAATTTGTTCATTTCAATACTTCTTTAGAAAGAAAACACCTACCGTGAACATTTTTAAAGGTTGTGCACATGATATCCCTGGTTACAGTGACAGTCACAAAGAAATTGCTTAAAAAAATAAACACTTTTGAGGGAATTGTTCATTATTGGATGACATTAGAAGATATGAATAAATATTTGTTTTCTAGCTCCTCTCAATCATGACCTTTCAGCATCAGTGTTTGTGCAGTTTTTGGAGAGGGTGTTAAAAAAATGAATATATATGTTATTCATTTTGCAGCAAGCCGAATACTATAGCTTCCTGCCCATATTTTGAATTAAAATGGTGTAGTGTCCAAAACACAATCCGTGTGTCACAGAGTAGGGAAATAGAGGCACAACAATATACTACAAAAGATAAGTCCATCCATAAGAAAATGTATATACAGTTCGATTTTACTGATATGTTATTTATCCTTTCAAAAGAAAAATCCCACTAACCATTTTTTCAATACTTTTATTTTTCTTTTAGGAGGTAATGGAGCTGCGTAATCAGATTGCACAGTCAGGAGTCCATGTTGATGTTGATGCTCCTAAAGGACAGGACCTGGCACAGGTCATGGCAGAAATTAGGGCCAAGTATGAAAAGATGGCACAGAAGAACCAGGCTGAACTGAAAGCATGGCACGAAACTCAGGTAAACTATTTACAAGAGACCCAGCAATTCTGATGAAATGTCCCTGGGGTGATAGATTTTTAAATATACCTGTATCCTGGTTTCAGATCACAGAAGTCCAGACTCAGGTCAACCTGAACACAGAGGCTCTGAAAAATGCCCAGATAGAAGTGAATGACCTCCGCAGACAGACACAGACCCTCGAGATCGAGCTGGAGTCACAGAAGAGCCTGGTGAGAGGCAGCCATTCCATACACACTTCACTGACCTAAGCACAAGCTTATCTTAACTCCCTGAAATGCCTAACTCAGCACTCTCACTTCAAGTCGCTCGCATCAACTTTGTTGACACAAGCTTTCCACTCTGGTGAACTGTCGCTTTGGAGCTTTCAGTAGCATGCTGGATTCACTATAATATTATAACCAGTTCTTCTCCCATTGTAGAAAGCTTCTCTGGAAGCCACACTGAGAGACACAGAGATGCGTTACAACATGGAAATAGAGTCTCTCAACAACATCATCCTGGGTCTGGAGGCAGAGCTCACACAGCTACGTAACAACATTCAGTTGCAGACACAAGAGTATGAAACCCTGCTCAACATGAAGATGAAGCTGGAAGCTGAGATTGCAACATACAGGAGGCTTCTGGATGGTGGAGACTTCAAGTGTGTACAATTCTAATAAGTTCATCTGTGAGAAAAATTTGTTGAAGGAATTGAAACACCCTGGAATCAAAGGTTTTGTCATTCTTTTTGTTTAGGCTTGTTGACGCTCTAGAAGATCAGAAAACGGTGAAGACGAAAGTGACAACTGTGACACAGACTCTGGTTGATGGCAAGGTGGTTTCCTCCAGCACAGAGACCAAGAATGTTTGAATACAAGGAAAAAAATCTGGCATAATCAGACCTGGCACTGTAACACAAACATTCAACTGACTTTGTCTCCAATTGGCACTTGTCACACCCTAGTTTTAAAGTTTTAATCACAATTAACACTGTGATGAATTTGACTTCCTGGCTGTATAGCTCATCTACAGGCTAAATAAAAACTGGATCAGAAGAAAATTAACCATCTTTATTTATTTCATCATAATCCTCCATTATTAATGTTTCATGTCATGCAAATAATATTCATATTTGGTGATAAGTTCATTGATAATGTCCAGCTCTAAAGAATAATGATGATTCAAATTCCCTGCAATCTTTTTTTTTAATATATATTTCATCAGCTTTAGTTTTCTCTGTGTCCAGTGACACAGCCTGATACGCTGTGTTATTCAGCCCCATCAATAAAGTTCATTCCAGAAAATCTTGTGTGTGTGTGTGTGTGTGTGAGTGAGAGAACCTTAACAAATAACATAATAAAGGGGGATAGTAGCAAAAGAGCATATGAAATAAATTTGAGCACAGGCCATGCATTTGTGAAACTCAATAGACTTTTAATTTGAAAGATCCCATTTCCCGTACGAATGCACTTACAAAGTCATCTTCATTATCCTCATCATCTTGAGAACATGAAGAAGTCAACATCTGATCCATCCAACCATTGTCTACTACTTATCCTACTCAGGGTCGCAGGGGATGCTGGAGCCTATCCCAGCTGCCACCAAGAGAGAGGCAGGGTACACCCTGGACTGGTAGCCAGTCAATCACAGGGCTACATACACAGACAGACAATCATTTATTCTCTAATTTCGAACATCTGGAGATTTTTTCCAATTAACCTGCTGCATGTTTTTTGACTTGGAGAAATCGGAGAACCAGTAGGAATCCATACAGACATGGGTAAGAAATGCCACCATACAGAAAGGTCCCCCCGTCGGAATCGAACCAGGATCCTTCGTGCTGTGAGGCCACCACTGCGTCACCGCCAAAATATTATCTTTATTTCTATTCTTAAAAACAAAACGATGAAATAAGCCCCAGAGATCAAGACTTAACAGCATTCTGCCAGTTATCAGTCCTGACAGGAATCTCATTGATCAGTAGTTAAATATAGCATTAGTTACGCTATTATGCAGAACAATTACTGTATGAATTAAACAACAACTAACTTAGTCAGCCTTTCTGGTAAGTTTTTCAACTTTTACAGTAATAATCTTGATATGACAAGGTAGGTCAAGCCTAATTCCCAAGAGGACATTTGGAACATGCCTTTACAACACTTCAGATGTGGATATCCCCATTCCCTTCTTTATTTAATTACAATTTTAGGAGCCAGTCAAAATTAGCCCTGTGATTCAGATAGTGGATAGATATGGAGCTTTCTTTGTTCTGCCATAAATGGGTGTGGAAAGGTTCCTTTTTCACTATTTAGGGATGTCTCATTTTGCTTGCAGACTACAAGCTTCACAGCATGAAACAGCCAACATTGTATGCCAGAATCTTATTGGCTGCCCATATTATCATTGTCACCATGGATAGTGGTCGCTAAACATTATGAAAGAGGTTTGCTCACCTTTATGGTCTGGTTTGCTTTTGAATGGGGCAGGTGATGTGGAACAGTCTGGAAAAGAAGACCAAAGGTAATAATTCAATATAGATAAGACATGGGTGTCAGTAGAAAATACTGGCTTTCAGACCATATATTAACCTGTGACACTCTTGTTCGTCACCTGCAGTTGCAAATCCTGTCTGCACCAGACTACCTGGCATCTAATCGCAACCACTGGCAATGGAGCCCCTTGTTAGACGCCAGTCTTCTCAGCGTTTTACAAACGGTCCAAGGAGGAGCCTGTATGCTCACAGTGTTAGTGGTGGTGCAGGTGGCCATGGGACCCGGATTTCTACTGTGTCCTATGGCACAAGGATTGGCAGCAGCTTTGTTGGTGGGGTATCCCGGACATCAACATCTGGAACCATGGTCATCGGCAATGAGAAGATTGCCATCCAGCAGCTAAATGAACGCCTGGCCAACTACCTAGAGACGGTGAGGAAACTGGAAAAGGCCAACAGTACTCTGGAGATCAAGATCCGAGAAACAAATGAGAAGAGAGGCCTACTGGAGGAAAAAGACTTCACTAAGTACAACACCATTATCATGGACCTCAGGGCCAAGGTAAGCAAATAATGTCGTAATTCCTTCAAATTAATCTAGATTTTCTTCAGTTGTGAAACGTGTATTATGTGTTATAATTGCGCACTAGATAGTAGTGCACTCTGCATGTATTTTGGGTGAATTCTAGAAACAGAAAAGGATTATCATTGGATTGATCAACAGCTCAGTCTTTGTTTATTTTGAAAACTCTTGTCAATCTTTTTTTTTTAAACAACCAGGACAAGCAGCTCTCCTCTCCTCTCTTCCAATGTTATTCATCACTTGTTTATATCCACGTATTTATCTCAGTTGAAGTGAACCTAACTATTTACAGTGCTATAGTTAAGGATGCATTCCATCCAATGTATTTCAGGCGATGAATTACGGTTTTCACAATTAGACATGCTGAGAATTTCAAGACAGTCTGTAATTTCTTTCAGATATTTGACATGATCAAGGGCAACGCACATCTTGCTGTGTCTCTTGACAATGCACGTCTTGCCTCAGAAGACTTCAGGGTCAAGTGGGTGTTTGACTTTGCAAATTAATATCTTTTATGTGGAAAAGTAATTTTCAGCAAAGAAATTAAATGATTATTTACTGTCATAAGGTTGGAGTATGAGTTGTCCATCCACCAGTCAGTGGAAGCTGATATTGCAAAACTGCGGATGATTATGGATAACACGAATGTGACTCGTCTTCACCTCGAGAGCGACATTGAGTCTCTGAAGCAGGAGTTGATCACCCTCAAGAAGAACCATGTGATAGTGAGGGACTTTGTCAATAAAACAATTTGTACAATATTGAGGCTGTATCAAATAAGCCAGAACTTACAGATATATGCTGATAGGCATCAATATTTAAGTAGGATGGCAGTACGTTCTTTTCCTGTTTCACAGAATGTTTGTACAGGATACCTTCACTGTCCTAAAACAGGAAATCACTCCTTCCCTTTAACCTTGACAGGAGGTTGCTGAATTGCGTTCCCAGATTACACAGGTTGGCGTCAACGTGGATGTTGACGCCCCTAAAGGTCAAGACCTGGCCAAAATTATGGAGGAGATAAGGGGTAAGTATGAGAAGATTGCATTGAAAAACCAGGAGGAGGCCAAAGCATGGCATGAATCTAAGGTACAAACAATACAATCTGGTAAACATCTTTGTATGGCACATTTTGTTTGCGTCCTGTAATTTTTTTTCAAATTCAACTATTCACTCAGATCAGAGAGATGCATGTCAGAGGAGCAAAGGATTCAGCAGACTTGAAGGAAGCCACCCATGTGATGAGTGAAACTAGGAGAAGGTATCAGGCTTTGGACATTGAACTGCAAGCAGCACTAAGCTTGGTGAGAGTTGTTGTTTTTTATTCTTTTACATGGATGATCATTCACATGAGCTACCTTGGCTATGTTGTGTTAGTTGTACAATAGAAATATTAAAATTTTTTGAGGGTGTGTAAAGATTTCCCTTGTGATATTCATTGGATTTGGAATCACAACACCAAATCGTTCTTGTCAGTTTGTTCAGACTCATTCAGATGATGGTCAACAACCATATTCCTCATCGAAAGAAAAGCTTCCTCTGAAAATCAGCGGTAGTTTTTACTTGCTGTACTGCACCAATCGAATCACCTGATGAACTTTTCTTGAACCTCTTTTTATAGAACGCATCCCTGGAGGCAACCCTTCATGACATTGAAATGCATTACAATATGGAGCTGGAAAACTACAATACTATTATCCTGAGGTTACAGGAGGAGGTAATGCGGATCCGTGCTGACATCCAGCAAAACACACATGAGTATGAACAACTGCTCAACATCAAGTTGAAACTGGAGGCTGAGATCTCAGAGTATAGAAGGCTGCTGGATGGCGAGGATTTAAAGTGAGTACAAGGAGTTTAGTTGCATGGTGCAATCGAAAGATTTGCAGAAAATCAAACACATAAGGGGGGTTAAGGGGTAAGCTTCTGCGTGTGTTGTTCAAGGGATCTCCCTGCAAAGATTAATTTTTAAGGTAAAACCAAGTTCTAACTATTAACAGTTATATTTGAGCTGTCTGAAAAGCAGTTTGTGTTTAGATTTTATGGTAGTTTGCCTTTTCTATTCCCTTTTTTAAGTTACATGCTTACAAATGTCAGCTTTTCTTAAGTCAAACTAGCTTATTCTTTTGTTACTTTCCAGACTGGAGGATGCTCTCGATCAGCAGAAGGTCCAGACCAAAGTATTAACACTCAGTCAGAATTTGGTGGTTAGAAAAGTGACGTCTGAGAGCAAGGACGTCAAATCTATTGAACAGGTTGCCACCAGTTAAGAAATGAACAAAAATCTAAATTAAAACTTCTTACAAAATGCGTGCCTCCATGGCTGACTGATTCATTGATGTCTTTTAATAGTTTGACACAAGAATGCAATAGTCTGAGACTGTTGTTACATCTAAACATGGCAGTTGCTAATCTTGATAAGATTAGACATCAATTGACCATGACCAGAATGACTGAGAACCTTGACAGACGAATAATACGAAATCTTTACGTAACATTAATTTTAAAAAGCCAATAAAAATTCTTAAAAAAGGCAAAGCTGTAATTGTTTCACATATTCTAGAGTTGTGAATCCATTTGCAAAACTACTCATCTGATAAATGACTTTAAAATCCCACTGGCAGCTTTCTGGCCTCAAACCATGAACACTAAAGTCAGGAGCCTGAGCGGGAAATTCTTTCAGCTTCTGAGAAATTCAGATCGTGACCCCCAGATCTTTAGCCTTGTCTCTTAATAGGCAGAAGGCCCTGTTCCCATGCCATTGCTCGCTCGGGCAGACTGAGTTTATTTACATTTTCATTAGTCAGTTAAATTCCTATGACCCGTTTGATACGAGCTGACTTGTTTTGGACCAAGATAAATCATTGTGTGACTTGTACATCAATAAAGCAGCTATCTTTTTTTATATTGGGTTATATTACATTTTGCAGACTCTGTTGGTAAGCTAAGCTAGAAAATTACAGAAACCTGCAACCGCTTCTTTTTTTTTTAATCTGACATCTAATTAGATGGTGTGTCAAAGAGAAAAAGGTGGACCATGGGGCCTCTGGCTCTAAAAGGTTGTTTAAATCCCAATTACGGATTATTTAAAGTCATTAAAACATAAATTCCAAGTTATTGCTTTAAGTGAGACTTGGATACAGGACAAAAAAGATGCCAATTTTGCTCTTGATGGTTGTGAATTTCATAGTACAAATTGCAGAAACAAGCGGGTTGGTGGTCATAGAGGATATGATGGAAACTCTCAAAATTGAAATTATTTTAGGAAAATTAAACAGTATCACCTTGACGTGTGTATACAGGACACCTGGATCTTGTGTAGAAGTATTTACTAATGCTATGGTTGATATATTAGAAAAAGTAGGCAAAAAGAAAGTTGGTTGTGGAGACTTCAATTTAGATTTCTTCAAATGGAAAGAGCATAACATAACAACAGAATTCTGTGATACACTTTTTAGTTTGGGTTTCTGGCCTCTTATTAATAAACTCAGCAGGGTTGCTAAGGATAGTGTTACACTGATAGACAACATTTTCTCAACTGTCAATAACGACACAACATGTGGTCTGCTTTTAAATGATATAAGTGACCATCTTCCTATTTTTGCAATTATCCATAGCCTGAAGCTCGACAAAAAGGTAAATAACGGTGAGCCTCTGTTTAGACTAGGAAGAATAAGAACTCAATAAAGAATAGCAGCACTCAAAAAAGACTTGGAATCCTCTCTCGTGAAAAGGACCCCGAGATACTTGAACTCTTCCACTTGATGCAGAACCTCTCCCCTGACGGGGAGTGGGCACTGCACCTTTTCCAGTTGAAAATAAAGATCTCAGATTTGGAGGTGCTGATCCTGATGTTGGCCCCTTCCCATTCGGCTGCGAACCGCTCCAGTGACAGCTGGAGATCATGGCGTGATGGAGCCAACAGGACCACGTCATCTGCAAAAAGCAGAGACATGATCCTGTGGCCACCAAACCAGATCCTCTCGGCGCCGTGGGTGAGCCTAGAAATTCTGTCCTTAAAAATTATGAGCAGAATCGGAGACAAAGGGCAGCCCTGGCGGAGTCCAACTCTTATCGGAAACGGGTCCGACTTACAAATGCCAGATACAGACCAAGCTCCGACTCCGGGCGAACAGGGACCAAACAACCCGTATAGCGGGGGTCGGTACCCCATATTCCGAGAGTAAAAAGGGGAACGTTCGAATGCCTTCTCCAAGTCCACAAAACACATGTTGACATGATGGGCAAACTCCCATGCCCCCTCGAGAACCCTGCTGAGGTTAAAGAGCTGGTCCACTGTTCCACGACCAGGACGAAAACTACACTGCTCCTCCTGAATTCGAGATTCAAAGACCCAGCGGACCCTCCTCTCCAGTACCACTGAATAGACCTTGCCAGGGAGGCCGAGGGTGGTGATCCCCCTATAGCTGGAGCACACCCTCCGATCCCCTGACCTTTTTAAAAATGAGGATCATCACCCCAGTCTGCCAGTCAAGCGGCACTGTCTCTGGCATCCACTCAATGCTGCAACCCACCAGAATCTCCTGGAAACCCACTGGAAGTCATTCTCCATGGCCTCTCCGAACTCCTCCCATACCCGAGTTTTTGCTTCAGCCGTAGCTGCATGCTGCTTGGCCTGCTGGTACCTGTCAGCTGCCTCCAGAGTCCAGCAGGCCAAAAAGGCCCCATAGGCATCCTTCTTCAGTTTGACAGCATCCCTCACCGCTTGGGTCCACCAGCGGGTTCGAGGGTTGCCACCCCGACAGGCGCAGACTGCCTTACAGCCGCAACTCTGAGCTGCCGCCTCGACAATGGAGGCACAGAACGTGGCCCATTCGGACTCAATGTCCCCCGCGTCCCTCGGGACGTGGTTGTAGCTCTGCCGGAGGTGAGTGTTGAAGCTTTCCCTGACAGGGGACTCAGCCAGACGTTCCCAGTGGACCCTCACATCCCATTTGGGTCCGGCATCCTCCCTCACCATTGGAGCCAACTCGCCACCAGGAGGTGATCAGTTGACAGCTCCGCCCCTCTCTTCACCCGAGTGTCCAGGACATGCGGCCGCAAGTCCGACGATACGACCAAGGTCGATCAAAGAACTGTAGCCAAAGGTGCGTTGGTGCCAAGTGCACATATGGACACCTTTATGCCTGAACATGGTGTTTGTTATGGACAATCAGTAATGAGCACAGAAGTCCAATAACAAAACAACGCTTGGGTTCAGATCTGGGGGGCCGTTTCTCCCAATCATGCCCTTCCAAGTCACACTGTTGTTGCCCACGTGAGCATTGAAGTCTCCCAGTAGAACAAGGGAGTCCCCAGAAGGAGTGCTCTCCAGCAGCCCCTCTAAGGACTCCAAGAAGGGTGGGTATACTGAACTGCTGTTGTTTGCGTAGTCACAAACGACAGTCAGAATCCATCCCCCCACCTGAAGGCGGAGGGAGGCTACCCTCTCGTCCACCCAGTTGAACCCCAACGTGCAGGCGCCGAGTCGGGGGGCAATCAATATGCTGACTCCTGCCCAGCATCTCTCGCAGGGGGCAACTCCAGAGTAGAAAAGAGTCCAGCCCCTCTCAAGAGGCCTAGTTCCAAATCCCCTTGCTTTGTAGTCGGAATCTCAGCCTTGCGCACCAGCTCAGGCTCTTCCCCGGCAGAGAGGTGACATTCCATGTCCCTAGAGCCAGCTTCTGCAGCCGAGGGGAGGACCGCCAAGGTCCCCCGCTCCGGCCACCACCCAGCTCACACTGCACCCGACTCCCTTGGCCCTTCCTGTGGGTGGTGAGCCCAGGAAGAGGAACCCATATCATCCTTTCGGGCTATGCCTGGCTGAGCCCCATGGGTGCAGGCCCGGCCACCAGGTGCTCACCATCGAGTCCCACCTTCGGGCCCGGCTCCAGGGGGGCCCCCGTCTGGACAGGGAAAAACTAGGTCATAAATTGGTTTCATCGTGACAGTCTTCTAAGCCACGCTTTGTCTGTCCCCTCAACTGGGACCTGTTTGCCTTGGGTGACCCTTCGGGCGCATGAAGCCCCGGACAACATAGCTCCCAGGATCATTGGGACACACAAACTCCTCCACCACTATAAGGTGGCAGCTCAAGGAGGGGTAAAGGAAAACAATTTCAAATTTCAAATTTCAAATATTGAAATAGAACAGGTTTGGGAAACCAAATTTCTTGGAGTTTCGATTGATCATCAATGATACTGGAAAAACATGTAGAATACGTAAAAGGAAAAATCTCTATATCCACAGCGATCCTTTATAAAGCAAGAAACAAACTTAATTATAAGGGTTTGCATTCATTCTACTGCTCATTCATCCTTCCTTAATTAACTTACTGTGTGGAAATATGGGGGTCAACTCTTAAAACTACCACAGAAAAAATTGTTTTATATCAGAAGAAAGCTATAAGAATTATCAATAATGCAGGTTATTACAATCATACTGATGAATTATTTTTTTATTCATGTCTGTTGAAAATATAGATTTACACTATTTCCAAACTATGCAACTTAGGTTCAAAGCAAAAGCAAAAATTCTTCCCGAATGCATTCAACGATTCTTTTCAATCAATAAGAGTTAGTATGATTTACGTGATCAATACAAATTTATTCTACTATTCACTCTACCGAGAGCGAAGAAAGAGATCAATGGTCGATGCATCTCATTTTCTAGAGTTCGCTTATGGAACAGTACTGATTTAAGTATAAAACATGTGGTTCCTTTGGCATTTTCAAGAAAGTATTGTACAACTCTTTGATTGACATATCTGGCTGTAAATGAAACTTGATATTGTTTGGCTTGTGAGATGATTTTTTTTTTTCTTCCATTAATATAATCTTTTTTGGAAAAAATAAGCATAGATTAGGTGGGCATTTATAAGCTTTGCTTCTGCCTCAGCCTTATTCAGTCAGTATATGATGTCATATAAAATTTTGTCAATGTAACTTTAAATGTGACTAAAATAAACCTAAATCTAACCTAACCTAACCTAACCTGACCTTGGGAAATAGTTTAATAAATCATCTCGGCTGTCAAAAACATTGTGAAGATGCTAAAAAGGGTGTGATGCTCAAGTAATGATACCACACAGAATTTTGTCACCACATTTGGTGACGATACATGTTCAGTTCAGTAACATTTACACACTACCATCCGCAACTGGACTCATTGAAATTGTCCTTGACCCCCTGTTTGACACTGGCCCCATCCCTGTCATTTTTTGCATTACATCAACGTAACTCTCACAATTGTACTTATAAATATATTTTTTATGCACCACCAGGCCACAAGAAATTCTTTGTAAGTGAAAATCAACTGGGCAAATCTACTGATTTGAATTCTTATTCTGATTTTGATTATGTGGAATTTATATTCTGATTCTGACGGTATTTCGGCAATTGTGCCTCAGTATTCTCAAAATGCCAAGCTCATATTTTGTTTTCAGATTCACATAGCTATGAAACTATGGCTCAGGGGCTGAGAGTAGTTGTCCTTGGAACTGAACGTCCATTGTTCATTTTTTGCTTTTTTTTTTCATTTTCTGCCTATGGTTCTTCCATGATGGGTTAAATACAGTTGTCATAGTTCATTGACATTGAGCTGTACGTATAACTGAATGTCACAAATAAAGGGATTTGTAGTCTAATCCCCCTACTTTCCCCTTTTTTAAATAAACATATAGCCTTTTCTGATGATATTTAGATGACCTGCAGGTGTCAACAATAGCAGTCTATACTGGTGCGCACCTGCTCCTATTAGCTGATTGATCCTTTAAAGTTCTGCCGCTGGTGAAGGGCTTTTTTTGTGTCACTATCAACAAGGCCTGTTATAGTATTGGTAGCTTCAGTTGCTTTTGGAAACAGACACTCGTTTTTTTTTAAGTGTTGTTGTCAGCTCTTGTACTTTTCCCTATGAAAACTTGCGATGGACTTTGCTCAAGTGGCAATCAGCAAAACTTTTACTAACCGGCACACTTCCACCCTAGTCTCAACCAATAATAAACTCCCTTGTATTGACCCAAATATGAATTTGAATGCATGCATGTTTACATTAGAAGTAGTAACTCTGTTGTATCGCTGTCTCTGATTTAATTTTTAGTACATCAAGTAATCCGATCTAAATAATTAAGCCATTCACTACTTTGCTGTGCTCAAGCTTGTATGTGAAATTCGTATTATTCGTCTAATTAATTCATTAATTACACATTTGGTTGATATACGACAGTCTCTGACATGGTCATTCATTGTTTTTCAGACCAGTTATTCTCAAATGGTTATTCTCTGCTAGCAACACAGTAATCAGGTGTGTATGAAATGACAACACAAATATTCTATGGGTGGCTCAGATGCATTGCACAAAAGCAGTGCAGGAACAGAGAAAAATCACTTTATACAACATTTAAATAAATAAAATAAATATACACCAAAATGGCCAATGACATGTCTTTTGGGCTCTGATTCACCAGATTCAAGACACAAAAGAACAGATGGTTTTTAAAACTATAAAGAGGCTATAAGCCCCTTTACAGACTCTTTTTCATCAAATGTCCATGGGGGCTGAAAGATGGTGGACAGAGGAATTCTACTTTACAAAGCAGCCCAAAATCAGGCGAGTTAACTTGCATTCGATTAGAGGTTGAAGTGAAATATTTGCTGTCATGGAAATATGTTGCGACAGGGTGTCTGTGCAAACAGTAGACACTGTATTCAAATGTCAAAGATCAGAGCAAAGCTCACAGTGGCCCTAAAAGTGTCTCTTCATGATTACAAGAGCTCAGTGCCCCAGAAATTAACCACAGGTACATCAGCTACGATGGTGGTGGAGCACTGCAAGCAGATTATCACTCCACTAACAAATCCCCTGTCCGACAGTCACCCATCAAAAGTGTATTTTCTGAGGTAAAAACAGTCAGATGTACGATTATACTGGAAAAACATGTGATTTTATGCCACCAACATCAAGGTTATGTCATGCACAAGATGATTTTGAAAAGTTGGTCTTAATAAAGTTTCCGCTGATATTCCCATGAAAAAGGCATCATAGGGTTGTTTTAAATCGAAAAAAATAGATTCTGTTTTTTTACATGAACTTCTCATTGACCATGAACATCTTTAGACCTCTGGATTTCTGAGTTAATGAAATCTGACATGTAATTGAGAGTTAATAATGGTCTTTCATTTTGAAGTTTTGATTGGATATTTTCACTGTTTCTTGACTTGCTCTGTCTTGGTTTATGTTAAAAATAGGGTGAGTGCATATTTGTTGCAGAGATAAGCAAAGAGAAGCCTCCAGAAGACTTCTGAAATGTATTGCTGTACTTCTGGCTGAGGCACAGCAATTGTCCAGGAGCTGTGATCAGTTCCAGCTGCCAAATCAGCCACAGTGAGATCCAACAGTTAGTGGGAGAGCTTGACGGAGCGCAAGATGATCCAGGCTGCAGGTAACTATCCTTCCGGGGTCATAATATAATGATATCGATATTACACATAACACCCAGGATATGAAAAGCACATTCGTTTGTCAAGGTAGGTAGTTAATGACAAATCATTTTTGCCATTCTCGCCATACATGCTGACAGTGGCGCTATATTTTCAGTGCCAGATAATGTGCCATTATCATTTCCGAATTTCCCCTATGGGGATCAATAAAGTATCATCTTATTCACACTGTGCCATCTCCCGTATAATATAAGTTATTTTTATGTGTTTGTGTGCTCTCAGGTGTTAAGAGCAAAGCCGTCTTATTTGCTTATTTGGTGCATGATTCTGCCATCCCATCTAATTTGCAAACAAACACAAGAGTCTGTCCTGGCTAGAACACAGTAGACAGGCACTGGGATAGGAGATTCCTCAGTGAGAGTTGAAAAGCAGCAATGGATAAGCATGCAGAGCACAGATGGGAAGGTAGATATAAACTAAAACAGGACTGCAGGCCTTCAGCCTCTCCCCTCCTAGGCCCCCCAAAGACCTCGCTGTGCAGCTGTTTTGTCTCCTCAGAATAAAGTGCACTGAGGATTTACTTTCCCTAGATATTACACCCTCCTGGGGTAGTGTTTTAGATAATTAATGACAGTTAGACAGTGATTTTGCTCGGAGATCTTCCAGTAGCCAAATCTTCATGGAACTAGAGAAATGTGGGAAAATCAGATGAAGTGTTCAAGATGTCCACATATTGTAAGTATTACACACATGTTGCATCATCCAGAGTACAAATACCCACCTCTGCCTTTTTTCTCAATTTGGTAAACATAGCTTGTTTGATATTATAAGTGTGTGTTAGCAAGAGGCAATCAGCAGCTTTGATGAGGGCAAATAAACTGTTCTGTAGTTGGATTCCACTTAGTAACTTGAGCCACGAATGTATCACTCATAACACAACCACTCTCCCTCCCCTCCAAGATAACTGTAGAAATATATAACTCATGAATCATCCCGAAGTACCCCTGTCACATAGGTACACCCATACTTGGACACGCTCTTCATTCTTTCTCGTGCCAAACAAATCTCCTGGGTCTGTCGAAGGTGACTGAATCTTTCAGCGCTCTCAACACACTACAGCAGTCCAGGGTTGCATGAGGGGGAAAAGAATACAGGAAGCTCTTTCTCAGGATAATGCTCTTGAATACACCACAATGGTTGTAATGACAACACTACAATCAGGAAACCTCAGAGCTATTAAACACAGCAAACAGTGTCGTTCATGGTGCCCCCACATTCTTTCCTCCCGTCATGTGAAAGCACAGCTGTTAGTGTATCACATATCCACCTGTAGAGGACAACCACATACAGACCAGGGCTTTCAGGTGTTAAACTACAGGAGGCCAACAAAATTTCTGACTGCTGGAGCAAAGGATGCTGAAAAGACTCTCCTATCAGTCCCCCCACAACATTTTACAACACGGAGCTATCTCTCAGAGGGAGCAAACAAGGAGAGTGACAGATAATTGTTGGAAGGAGAAGTGTGTGCATGTGCGTGTCTGGTTGTGTATTTGTGATATGAAATATTTATGAGAAATGGTAAAAGGAAAGTAGAAGAACCAGTGGGGAAAAAAGTCAAAGAATTGATTAAACTTGTTGTGGATATTTAATTGAGTGAGAGTTTTGTTTCAGAAATTTCCAGCAGACAGAACACAGGAAGTGTTCATTATCAAAACAAGCGATCAAAAGTAAACACTGGTGAATAAACACTCGGCTCAAAGTTATACTGGCTCACCAACATGAGACAAAATTACAGACATGAAATTGCTGTGAGGATACTACTGCAACATCAAATAATAACAGAAAAATATGTGTGTGTGTGTATATATATAACAAAATACTATTATTATTTTACCCACCTTGCGTGATGAAACAAGGTTTAGAACTTTAGTGGAGGGTTGCAGCATGGGTCGAAGTGTAAAACCATTCAATTTGAGGGGTAAATCATTATGTTATAGTCCACTCTGTTTTTATGAAGTGATTTTTAATAACTTTGACCATGAGCTAAAATTATAATATCCCCACTCTGTTTTCCTTTATATGGATCAGGAGTTACGTAGAGCAGCTAATAGAGTGGTTGCGATCTTTTTAATAGAAAAGAATAGAGTAGAATGCACATTATTGATCCCTAAACTGAGAAATTATAAATCATGAATCTCGGATTTAATCTACTTGCTCCCTAAACACTTACATGAAAGACAGGCTGGTATCTGGTAGGAAGATTTCTGGAAGGTATTTAGTTTCTTACTTGTAACTGCCGGCAACAGTTTTTCTGGACTCAGCAAGCAACACGCTCTCAGCAGATATACATCTTGTGGACCGGATATTGTCAGCAAATAACATAGCAGCTTCATGGGATTTTCTGGCCTTGAAAGAGGTTTACAGTGTCTGACTGCACAGGCTTTTTACTGCCTTGTTGAACAATTGCATAGATATTATTGGTTATTAGATTTTACTCCATGAGGGATCCAGATCCAGATGTGTTTTCAAGATTCACCTATTGGCGGAATTCCTCAAGATTAGTGATTTCTTTGTAAGAAGTAAATGTGGAAAATGTAAGTTATGACTAAACTTATGAATGCTAACACAAGATTGGGTTACAATGTGAAAATTGCACCTAACCTGACATGGACTTCTTAATACCTTATCTCTATTATCTGGTGTGATAGGGTTCAATTTAGCCTAATACGCTTTCAAAGACAAAGGTATCATTTCATGCCCTGTGAGGTATTTGACTCACAAATAGTGTTTTCACTCTCAAAGGCTTCTTAGTTTGTCTGTTATATTAAGTTTTATATTGGATCTGCCTCTGTGTAATTGTTTCCTGATGTCGAGGTCAAGGTTGGTGGGCATGTAATAGGCTGGGGAGAGGAGTGAAGGTGGAGGGGTGAAGATGAATATGAAAAATAACAGGAGATGAAATGAGGAGAAAGAGCAGTGGAGGAGCATGATGATGCGGAGGAGGTGCAGAGGGCAGATTAAGTAAGAACAGAGCTCGGCGGGGTGCCAGCAGCCAGGCTCCATTTTCTCTTCACATTCTCTTTTTTTCCATGTTGTGCTTGCAGAGAGCTGGAAATCTAAGTCGAGCCCGCCGCACTGTGGAGCTGAATTGGCTTAACTTATTGAGTGACTCATAAATCTCCTTCCGTGGAAAAAAAAACAAAAAATTTAGTGACCAGAAAGGGGTGAGCTCTTTGCCATAAAGAGAGGGATGATTACCATCTCTGCTCTGCTAAAAATACACCACTGAATCCACACTTGTCGAAAGATCTTCCAAAGTCACATCCAACAATTGGTGAAACTTTGCTTGAAATTAAGAAACATCTTATTTTTTAAAATTAGATTTTTTTGTCTTTCACCCAAGGAGTTTTTTTAACTCACAGAAACTCTTGGGACTGAGCACAATCATTAACCTTGGCATTCATTGAATGAGTAACTCACATTCCAGAGTGAAGGGTGAATGATTAAAACTTCCCGATGGGACTATATTGCCCTGGAACGAGAGGACCAGTAGGAAAGTCTGGGGGGAAAAAACAGAAGATAAATGAAATTCTTAAATAAATAATAAAAATAATAAATACGTTCTATTCAGCCATCATACAGGAAAAACATCTATCCAAAGACATCAGGAAGGAATACCGTTTCACATATACGAATTAAACTTCAAAAAAGTTTGGTCCTTATTCTGCTTTGAATACAAATAAATGAATTAATACTCAGACATGTGTAAAACCCTAACATGTGGCCTCCCCAAATGACGCTTTCCCCAATGACTCCCATGATCTAAAAGGCAGCATAGTTTTGTGTTGCCTGCGCAACAGCATGTACGATGTTACATTTATTGAAAACACAGGCAGTTCAGTTATTGTTGTGAAGTGCAGGATGTTTGGAATCATATCACCCTAACCTGTATAAAAATGACTCCCCCAACCTTTTCATTGCTGTGGGATTTGAAACTAGATTGCAAATGAGGATCAGATGAAGCCAGGAATTGTTTTTATTTTACTATCTCTCACAAATTGGGTCTGTAATGATGCTCCATGTCATGTTTAAATAATATGATTCTCTGTTATCAGACTTCAGAGAAATGGCATTTTCTGAACTGAGGTGAATTTTGTGAAAGGAGAAATCAAAGTAAACACCTTGAAAATGAGCTAAAATTGACAAGGACATAATCTCTATTTTTAAAATTGCTGAAAGCAGTTTGCTGCAGTCTCCAAACAAAAAATTATTTTAGGTGGAAAAAGATCTGAGAATTAATCTATCTACTTACTTGTAAATCTAATGATTATGCTTGACTTAGATGACTGAAAATATCTGTAATGGGAGAAGCGTTGCATATTAAAACTCATATTCCCTGAAGAAAGACATTGAACCAAACTACTGTCTGATTTTGATGAATTATTACAACAAGCATAAACAATTAGACAATGTAAAAACTTGTTTCTTCACTTTTTTTGGCATTTTGCATTTTTGCAATTTGCATTTAACTGAAAATAATCCACTTTCTATGATGCCATTTAGAGAGGGGGCTCTAATTATAGGGAGGGTTTGGGACATTTGTTTTCTGATGAGAGGAATTCCATCACAGGAAGGGAGTCTGCCTGTAAAGTGTTCCAAACGTTAGCACAGCCCTCTTTTAAAACAACATGAGTGACACAAACATGGGCAAGCACACAGACACACAGCGCAAAGTCACACACGGACACACCTTGAGACCTCATTTTTCAGCACCCTGCGAGAAGACAAAGGGTCTATGTAACACAATCTTGACGAAGATTTGGTCCACCGAAATCTAAATCTGAGTAAACAGGATAAAGAATGAGAACACAGGACACATGGGGTGTGACTCCAGACTGAAACCACCAGGGTTTTTCTCTAATTGGTTTCAAGGACAGGAGGATTTGAGAGGGGAATTATGTTTTGAAAGAGCATCAGGATTTCAGGTGAATCATCATTAATTACTCCTAGAAAGGCTGGATTGGAATGTCAACAGATATCAGAAATAATTGCTGTGAACTGCAAGTTTTGTGATACAAGTATGCCTATCTATGAGTTGATTTGCATATACATTTTTTTTTTTTAATCAGTCCTTGGTAAATTCATTGCACTGAAAAAAATCTCAAAATCTAACCATTTCACCCAGAAAGGAAACAGTAACATGTATAATTTGCATGCAATTGTATTATACCTTTTAATTTAGTAGTTACATAATGTGACAGCAGAGGCGGTGTCCCTGAATAACTTGTAGCCAAAGACCAAATGGATGCTGGACATGCTGCTGTTCAGTGTGGTGCAAACCAAGGGATTCAAAATTTGCTGGTTCACCATGTGGGAACAAGAGTATGTTATACCATCCAAAAAGTCTGTGATTAAAAACCTACAGGGAGAGGAAGGAGGGGTTACAAATTTAGCTGGCCCCGAGCACACAATTGCTGGACATCTCCGGCAAACAGTAGAAATTTTCCACATGGAGGATTTCTGACTCAGAAGCTCTCCATCTGGCACCGGTCTGACAACCTCATTGACTGCTGAGATGGGGTGTCTATGTTAACAGAGAAAACAGTGTGGATACATGTCATCTTTCAAACTCAGCTAAAATTCATATTGCTTTTTTCATTCAGTCCCAATGCTTGCTCATTTAAAAAAGAAAGAGAACAACAAAAAAAATAATCTTCAATCTGGTCTGTCAACTTCTAAATAGAGAATATATATTTGTCCTTTCAAATGATGAAACTAACAGGGAATAAATGGTGTTTCAGAGGAATAAATATAAAAATGTTTAAAATGGAGCCATTCAGTATTTTCAAGAATGAGACCTTTGACAGGGTTCATTATTTAATTTTCTTTATTTTGTTTGTTTGCTTTAATTTTGTGTCTCCTTGCATCACACTCAAACAATCTTGTTTGTCCCGGATGGACTTCTGTAAACGGAGTGTGCATTTTCCATACACTATTAATTTTATATGTAGAGGTCAGCGTTCTGGTGCATCTTCTTGTGTTTTTCGTCTTTCAACAGAACTGGGGGATATGGGCACAGGAGGTCTGACCTTCACTTGTGAAACTTTGCAGTTGTTGATGTAAGAGAGATTGGACTGACGGTGTTGGGTTCCATCCCTCATCCAAACACTCATTACAGTTTGTTGTTCCTCCATTCATGAAGAGGTGCTCCTCCTTGAACCATTTACCTGCCTCTTTATTGTCAGAGAAGAACAAGCGACAGGATGCCCACATGACATCATTGTTTACACAGGAAGGGAGGGGGCAGCCATTAATCTCCCAGGCTGCTGCTGATTGTTCTTTATATCCATGAGTCAAAGTCGAGGTTCATTCATGTGTTGTTTTGTTGGGCGGCACCACAAAGGATCCTGGTTCAAAAACATGCAGTAGGTTAATTGGAAAAAATTGGGAAATTTGCTCTGAATGAGTGAATTGTTGTTTGTCTGTATATGTGGCCCTGCGATTGACTGGCGACCAGTCCAAGGCGCCCGATGACAGCTGGGATAGGCTCCAGCATCCCCTGTGACCCGTAGTGCAAGATAATCTGCAGACAATGGATGGATGGATGTTTCCAGTTGCCATGGTCACAAATGTCGTAAATACTGACACGGGGAGTTTCTTTAGGTTTAACAGAAAAAAGGAATCACATTAATAACAGCCGAGTAGCCTAGAGGGGAGACAGTAGAGGGTCTCCACTGTCTATCATCACATATCACTCTGTTGTAAAGCCATGACAAAGCCATCACTGTCCTGGCAGTCATGCGGAACAACTTCTTAACTCACAAGATGGAGACTCAAAAAACAAAAATCTTCAAGCCAATCTAAGTGCCAGAGTCTCCTCCAGAAATATAGAGAAACATATCATATGGGCTTGCAATTGTGCCCAGATACTAACATTATTCATCATCTCGTGTTAAACATCTGCCAAAATTCCCTGTTCTTTGCTGTATTCTTGGTTGAATTACAAAAACCACAGGGGCCACTTATAACAAGGACCAAGAGAAAGGAAGTGCCACTCTTTGTTCCTTTATTGTCTTGACTGTGGATCAGGATGTTCTATTGGATTTCAACACATTGCACAGAATCTCACTGTTGTTTCATATCTCTACTTTCTGCAGTGGGCAAGAAGAACTGAGTGGTTACACAACAATTTTATGCAGCCACAAGTAAAACAAATGCTGTTTTGTTGGTTTTTTCAAGGTGATATTAACTGTAAAACAACAGACCAGGAAAATTTTCAGGACAAAGTTTGAAAACCTACAATAACCAGATGGGGCCTGAGCCTCTTGATTTCAATTGCCACTCACAGATCCTGTAATTTTCTTATTTGTTGAAATATTTAAACTCTCCCACTGGCTCTCCTGCCTGACTGCGACATTATTCAGCCTTCATATTGACTTCATATCCTATCAGGAGAATTTCAGAATTATGGCTGTCTGTTTGCCAAGCATTACTGATTTGATTGTTTTCCATCTATTTGTGCTTTTAAACATCAAGATTACTTTATGAAATTAAACAGCTTGGTAGATCTTAAAATTACAGCTTACAATGCTAGTCCACAAGAACAGTTTATGAATGCATATGCTTTATGTTCATTTGCTTGAAAGATGACGCTCATCCCATTCCATACATTATTATAGCCGCTTATACTGTAGTCCAGGGATGCTGGAGCCCATCCCAGCTGTCATTGGGCAAGAGGCGGAAACATAGACAGGACAGTCAGAAGCCCAGAAGTACAATATCACTAATTATGATGGCTAAATTGAGGGTTTGTGAAGCTTAAATGGAAGCTTAAATAAGGAACACTACATCCAAAAAACATCTTAAAAATCATTGAAGACGCTCTTTATTTGCTATGTCATATGTCTTTTTTTTTCTTTTTTTTTGTCAATCTAGTTGCTTTAAAGGGTCAAGTGATGTCCTCAGTTATGCTTATTTTTCTATAAAAATGTTTATCAATTACCAACAAATATAAATATGATAAGTAAGTGAGGTAGCAAAGCATTGGTTACTGCTTCCACCTCAAAGCAAGAGGTCTCTGGTTGGATTCCAACTGAGGTCTTTTCTGTGTGGAGTTTGCATGTTCTCCCCATGTCTGCAGTGGTTTCTTATGGGTTCTATGGTTTCCACCCACATTCCAATAAACACCAAGTGGATTCACTGGAGACCTTAAATTGTCAAGCGGTGTTGTGAATGACAGAGTGGATGGTTATTTGTCTCTTTATGCGGCCCTGTGATCACTGGCAATTAATTGGTCGAGGGTCAACCCTGCCTCTCGCTCAATGACAGATAGGAAAGGCTATAGCCCCTCCTATCTTGAGTGTTGGTTAAGTGGTATAGACGAGGGGTCCTCAATCCCTGGTCCCCTGACTGGTACCAGACCGCAAAGAAAATCTTTCTTGGTACAAATTATAGTTTTTTCATTCGACCTTGCGGATCTTTTTTTGAAAAACAACAGTTTCCGCCTTCGCCTTTCTGCCGCACTTAACTCTGTCACGCCATTTCACACATCAGCTGCCACAAGCTAGCCCTTTAAAAATATGAGCCAGAAACAAGAGTCGCTGGAGAGCCTTACCATGCAAACAATGAGAATGCAGAAGCGTCGCAGACTGCCAGCAAAAAGAAAGCTGCATTTACAAGAAAATATCAAGATTCCTATGAGTGTCACTGTCATCACCCCCAGATGGGACCGTCTAGGAGTGGGGAAGCCCAGGGCTCCCACTGACTACATTAAGATGAATTAATATTATAGTGCAAATTTATTGTAATTGCCTTACATAAAGTGTAATCGGTGTATTCAGATTAAGTACTGTGAACTGTCAAGTTTTTATTATTTGAACTTCCGCCCCTCGAACCAGTCCGTGGAAACATTTTCATGCATAAAACTTGTCCCTGGCACAAAAAAGGTTGGGGACCGCAGGCACAGGCAATTAATGATTGTCACATTTCATGAATACATTTTACAATTTACATCTTAAAAAAGAAACAGAGGTATTTGTTGTGAGATATAAGATAAAACTTGACAGAAGTAGTTCATTTTTTTTTTTATTGATTTAGATGACTTTGACTCGTTGAGGTACATTGAATTATATATTGATCTTATTGCATATAGAACAAAGAGCAAAGAGCAAAGAGCAAATCCATGTCACTAACAGTGGGAATAGGATATTATGATAGATATACTAACTTTATTTGAAAATACAATCTTGTCTTTATTCAAAGTCAGCTCTTCAAATCAATGCTTCACTCCCCCTTGTGTCTGAGAACAACAAAGAACCACTGAAGTGCCAAAGGCATTACCCAAGACACACAAAAGGAAGTAAGCATGTCGTGGCCAAACAGTCTAATGCTTTTCAAATCTCAATTTAATCACCTAGATCTAAACTATTTATTCCATCCAAATCTCTGCACCAACCCCTTTTAGTCTGTGCATGCCGATGAATTTTGTCAGCAGTAGCTCAAGCAGCAGTAACACAGCTCAGTGCTGAGTTTAGCTGGCTTATTTGGCTTTGGATAGCTGTGATATGACCAAAAAAGGCCTTCAACCAATCGGCTGCTACTGGGAATTCAGCCTTTGTGTCTCGACCGCTTGGGGTTGGAGTGTTACAAAATGCCGCAAAAGGTCATCCATCACAAGATTACTGGAGCGCTCTGTGACACATGACAGTGATGAGGTGCTGTTGTGGAGGTGGGTTACAGTGAAGTGTCAACATCTGACCTTTGAAGGCAGCTTGGTAAATAATGAGACCATTCCGCTCTCAGGACATGTAATTATTAACAACTTCACCAGATACAGAGCAGCTGTACAGGATCAAGAAGCAGTAGAAACTATGTTATTTTATCACTTCTGGCAAACATTTACAAACCCTGATGATTACCTTGACATGACAGCCAGAGCAGATAGTATAGCAGCAACTCAGAGAGACTGAGGCAACATGAATCCCTCCTCTGGTCAATGTCCTCTTTAATCATATTGTGCAAACAAGTCTTCAGTTTGACATGATGAGGAACAACTTCAAAAGACTGTGAGAGACACAAAATGAGTGGGAGGAAATGAATTCAGATTATAATTTGATCACAGCTCTCTTGAAGCATCAAACCCTCGGTCTTGGCCCAGGTCGTGAGCTCTTATATAAGCAGGTTATAGAGTGTGCTGAGGCTCCTTTGACCTGGGATCAGCTTTTTGCTTTTAAAGCGAGAAAGGGCCGTGGATATGTAAGGCAGACTCCTGGAGTGATCTCATTATGAAGGCATGTTTTTTTGTTTTGGTCAAGAGAGCCCCTCAATATTTGGTTCTGACTTCACCTAATCTGGCGCTCCTCCTGGGAGCTGCACAGCCTCACCTCCTCTTCCACCACTGTGATCATTTTAGGCTGCTGAAGTTTAGCAGGCCTTCCTTATACAGTAAGAGCAGACAGCGACTCTGCAATGCCTCACAGGGAGAAAGCTATTTAGTTTGTTTCTAATACAAAATGCTATCGTCAAACAGATACAGCATTGACATTTCAAATTTCCGGTTGGTTGCACAATGGTAGGAAAAGGGATCATTTTCGGCAATCATATTGAAAAACCAGGACCAGATGTGTAAGAAAAATAAGAATGGAGAGGAAGAAGGCAAAGCACGTTTATACCAAAAAACGTACATTATGAAAGGAAGAAATGACTCCTTTTCAAAAGAGAAGCCAAAAGATCTTCATTCCCCCCTGGTGGCTTGTAGAATAATAAGCCATAAGCCTGGCCCCTTTGTGGTAGCAGCCGAGTGAAAATAGATTCAAAGAATTTGACTATTATAAAAGGATTACAAAGTGATTCCAATTTGAAAATAGGTTTGAATAAATCGTAAACAAGCAAACCTCCAACTATTTCGTATTTAAGCCAGACTATATCATTAGCCCCCATCAGTCAGAAAGACTGCAGCTCATTATCACATTTTAATTTGTTTCCAGTTTTCTTTCAGGGTCCATCATACTGGAATGTTGAAGCACTAACCACTGTGCCACTGTGCCGCCCCCAATTTGTTTTCATCTAATTTCTATTTTTTCATTTCAACAACTACCACAAAATAACTATCCGTAGCAGCTGGTTGAAAGAAGATTACAGAAGAAGCTGTATAATAAAAATAGTTAAGGAAGTGGGCTCAATTTCCATCTCATATTTGACTTGAGCTTTAAATCATTCATATGAGAAATACATAGTTTTTTGGTGGTATTAAGATTCATACATTATAAAAACAAATTAACACATGTTTCAGTTTAGAAATTTGCATTTGCAATTTAAAATTGATTTCTAAAAAGATGATCATGACATCAGAAGTTCATATGTGATGTGTTGCTATACAAAGGTTTAATTCTAAAAAAGTGCTTTACTTTGGCCTTCAGCTGAAGAGACAGCAGTGAAAACTACAGATAAGTATGAGAAATTCTGTTCTCAGATTAAAAGAGCCTTTACCTAACTTCACCTAAAAGTGCTTTTTATCTAAAAAGCACTTATTACTCACAGGGAGTTACACCTTCATGTTTCTGAAAGTGACATATTGTGAATCACCTTCATAAAACAATGGTGAAAAATTATACATTTGCAGTATACTCTAATTAGATATTTATGAATCACATTTGTAATATATGGCAAAAAACAAATCTGCCCTTTAAACCCAATCTTGCTTCTTGTTTTTTTGTTTTTTTTTCATTATATTGCCAATCTGTCTTATTTGTAATCATTATGAGATGACAAAATGGCTCCTTGAATCTGTAAATTGGAGCTGTCACTTTCCCAAATCCCAGAAATTGAGTAAACAAAAGGCCATTTGTCCTTAACATAGACACAACCTATTTAACTGGAGCCCTACCACAACCAAACAAACGAGGCACCCATTCTAGAGAGCTGGGTAATGGTGAGGGCCCTGTGCTTCAGCTGACGTCACTGTCTGCTGTCTCCCGCTAATAAAAAAAAAGAAATCCTGACCAAACCCTGCATATGTTAGACAATATGTCATATCAAACTATATCAAACTACATCACGTAGGTCTTACTTCTGTATCTAATATCATCAATCAGGGCTTTACCTTACGGAGACAATGTGGTGTAATAACGTAACACACCTCCACTTGAAGTAAAAATGTGTCACTTAATGAAACAATAATTTTTCTTTTTTTTTTGTGAGGGGGGATTGATGTCCTTTAATACAACCTAAGGCCGGACTTTTAATGATGTGATCATATTGTGATCCTGTAATCTCACAAGCCTCCTTAGCTTTAGGGGTTCACACAGTGTGTGTGTTCACAGTTGACGTGTCCATGGTTCAGCTCTGAAAAAATTATAGCTTTTAAGATCAAATCTTCTAGGAATAAAATGGGTTTTGGAATTTATACAGATCAAAATTGAATTGCAAAACAGAAAATCAGAAAGTGAAGGAAAAATAAGCTAATTCTTCAATACTTTTTTTACATTCTTTGTGTATTTCTTCTCTGCAGTGATCTGAACCAAACTGAATTTTCTGTGAACTAGGACCATGGACCTCGAAAATCTCATGAGACCTGCTGACGTGCCAAGAAACTGCAGGGGAGTGAAAGGCAAGGATCTTTAAGAAAATGCTGTCCTAAGAAGACATTATATATAATGAAGGAACCTGGTGATTAAAACGTCTCTCACTTAAACTACATCCTGTGGTGATTGACGAAAAGACAAATAACACACACCTCTGTTGACCCACAGTCAGCATTATGGCAGTTCTGTCAATGCATGTGGTTGGTCTCCCTCTGCTGATTTCAGATTTCCAATAGGCATTAACAATGGCTGCAGTATTTATAAAATGCACCCAACAAAGATATTTGAATTGCCTCAGATTTAAAATTCCAAGTGAAAATCAGGCTGAATAGCTTTTGTAGATCATTTTTTTGAGAACACATGCTTTACTTCTTCTTTGCATTAAATGGGAAACGCTGCAATTTCTGTTAATTACTTGCCACATGACCAAGACATCCAAACACTGAACTCAGCTACAATGAAATTTCAGTTATACATCAACATATTCATAGAAAACAGTTTTTACAAAAATAATTTGTCGGAAATCCCTCAAAACATACCAATATATTGGTATTTGGTGGCCAGCTAAATAATCATTTGGATACAACTAGCTAAACTGGACCTGCAACCAATTCAAAACAATTCGGTATTGTGTTGGTGGATTCAGGAAAATTATCCACTTCTGCTGCCAGAAGCACAAGTGGATTTACAATATTAAAAACCCAAAGAAAGTCATTCATTCTATTTCAATGAACATCTCTGGGTTAACAACTTTAACAAACTTTAAATTTGTCTTCCTGCTCTATCTTTAGATATTATTTGATGTAAACATTAGGCTTCAAGGCTATTTTTGGGACAATCTGACAATCTGAAGAAATTGTGTCAGTAAATGTTGCTTGCCTGTTTTCTTGAATCTCTATGATGGGACAACTCAATCTACAATTAAAGTTTTGCAACTGCCCACAGAAGTAAGCATGAATGAGATAAATCACTGGAGTTTATTTGTGCAAAAGAGAAAATTCTGCCCCCATGCTGTGAGTCTGCTGGCTTATGTATTTCTGTCCCCTGCCAAATTTAACATGATGCTGCTAAACCAAATAACCCTGTTTGTAAGGAATGCAGGAGACCTGCAGTTTAAGACATACCACAACCAGGAATGGTATCATCTTGCTGGGGGTTGCCCCGAAGGATTACATACATAGCCTTTGGAGCATACCACCCTGTACTTTACATAACATATGTTTATTTCAATTTGATTCCCATTGGTGAAATTCATCAGATAACTGAATTTTTCTATCTGAGTCAAACTTTATTCGTATCATATCCAATAAAACCTTCCAAAAATTTGGCCAGCTCATTTGTTCAGAATTTGCCTTAAGATGATGCTGACAATATGGTTCTTTCACTGTTAGGTCAGACTGCCCCCCTGATTTGCCTGGAAGGGGTAATGTGGTTGGCTGAATGTGAATATCTGAAAGGCCTTTAGTTCAAGTCCAGCAAAGAGTCTTTCTAAGTTTCTCCCTGCTGAGGAATTTAAAGTGATGATTGTGCCAGGACCCACACAGGG
This sequence comes from Fistularia tabacaria, assembly GCA_901007705.1. Taxonomy (NCBI): domain Eukaryota; kingdom Metazoa; phylum Chordata; class Actinopteri; order Syngnathiformes; family Fistulariidae; genus Fistularia; species Fistularia tabacaria. The sequence continues at coordinate 13,430 of CAAKHD010032160.1, read as the reverse complement.
ATTTCACTCAAATTAAGCCATGTTTCATGCTGGAGGAATGATCCACAGTCCATCAGCGCTGGATTTCTGGATGTTAGGCCAGCACTCTCTATTCACATCACCTCAATGTCACCTCAGTTTCAAAGCTATGGAAGTAAAGGAATTATTTCAGCATATCTGACCAATTTCTTGATACAGTTCAATTTCTGTCATGATGACTGATGAAAACATGACCTGTTCAGAATCAACTTTGGGCTTTTCTCTCATTAGCTTCATTAATTTATGTATTCATTCATCAAATTGATCTTTTCCACTGCTTGTAACTTTTGAATAAAAAATGGCTGTTCAATGAGTTGCTAATGTTAGCATGCTAATTTGTTTTAATTCTGTGTCCTTAGACACTTCTATATACTGACAACTCATGCTCATTCATTCAGATCATACAGACCATTATAAACAAGACAATTACCTTTGTCCTAGATCTTGGACCTGTCTGACACTTTGTGTTATTTAAAAAATAACTGAAAGCGACAAAGACAAGGCAATGATTCTGATGTTGAAAAAAGTGGAATGATGATACAATTGAATTTGAAGATTTAGGCCTATGAAAAAAAGGATCTTATTTGTAGCCCGGGGCTATGTATCAGTGATCACAGAACATTAATTGACATTACAACGTGGAATCATTACATTTTCAGTGCATCTGACTCATAGTTACCGGAAATATCCAATCTCTTTTAGTTATGTGACACTGCCATATAATGGCTCTGAGCCATCTTAGAGGAGACCCTCTCATCTGATTAACTTAAAACATGTAAATATCGATGTAAAGATTAATGCAATAGCACCTTCTCCTGTTCTGTGTTTGGGTGCCACATAGCATGCTTGTGGCTGATATAAGTGGCCAGTTGTAAATAAATCACCACCTCAATGAGCTTAACGATGTCATTAGACATCCTCATGCATGTGGGTCTTGTAAAAGCAGTGGATTGTTCTCTTTACTGGAACAGTAAATGCAGTTTAAGCTGCCCAGTCATTAGTACACATTAGTACTGACTTTGCTGCAGAACAGCTGTTTTCTTTTGTTTATCCTCATGTTTTTCAACTCATCTTTATTTCAATTTTCCAACATCATCATCATTATCATCAAATAAGTAATTGTACATTGACAATTATTGTATAGATGTTATGTTCTGGTGAGAACAGGAATGACCCAACCAAGTTTTAAAATCTGTCATGATGTTTCAGCGACATCAAGTGAAAAATAATGACTGACATTTACTCTTTTATTTTGGCCTTTGAATCCGTGTTAATCTCAGAAAGAAAGGTATTTAGATCAAAAACGCAAATGTTTAACACTGGAAAAATAGTGCTGTGGAAATTATTTTAACTCAAGCCATGAAGTTTTCCAAGGAAATGGCAGACGCAGATAGAATTTCACACATTGGTGCACAAAGTCTATTTAAAACACAATTACTTACGTTTCTTTTATGAGGTATGACTTTTTAGGTTAAGCTGCCTCCAAGCAGATGGGAGAAAAAAAAAAAACAAGACACCAACTATAATTATGAAACTCTAGTATGACTCAAATAAATGTAGGACACACACCTAACCCTAAAGATGGATTCAGTGTCTCTCAAAATGTACAAAGACAGTGTCTTTGAACATATCACATACGTTCTCCATGAGCTTTGGAGTGCCACACAGGTAGAGATTCAAATATGAGTTGACACAGTTAAATGTCCTGTGAAGTAATCAAAAAACTACTACAAGAGATCGCCCTTGGTTGATTTGTTGTTGAAGTGTTTGTTTAGTTCACTATGTATGTGTTTGTGTGTGTGTGTGTGTGTGTGTGTGTGTGTGTGTGTGTGTGTGTGTGTGTGTGTGTGTGTGTGTGAATGTGTGTGTATGTCTGTGTCTGTTTGTTTGTGGGTGTGTGTGTGTTTGGGTGTGTGTGTGTGTGTGTGTGTGTGTGTGTGTGTGTGTGTGTGTGTGTGTGTCTGCAGGTGTGTATGTGTGTGTGTGTGTATGAGTGTGTGTATGTGTGTGTGTGTGTGTGTGTGTGTGTGTGTGTATGAGTGTGTGTGTGTGTGTGTGTGTGTGTGTGTGGTTGTGTGCATGCGGTTGTGTGTGC
>CAAKHD010032160.1:0-11297 GCA_901007705.1 Fistularia tabacaria | reverse complement strand
ATATATATATGTAGTATTATGTATTTATTTTTTTAGTTTTTGATTGTGTTTGTTTGTGTGTTTTTGTTTGTGTGCGTGTGTGTGTGTGTGTGTGTGTGTGTGTGTGTGTGTGTGTGTGTGTGTGTGTGTGTGTTCGTGTGTGTGTGTGTGTGTGTGTGTGTGTGTGTGTGTGTGTGTGTGTGTGTGTGTGTGTGTGTGTGTGTGTGTGTGTGTGTTCGTGTGTGTGAATGTGTGTGTGTGTGTGCATGTGTATGTGTGTGTTCGTGTGTGTGAATGTGTCAGAATGTGTGTGTATGTCTGTGTCTGTTTCTGTCTGAGTGTGTGTGTGTCTGTGAGTCCATACAGAAGAGACGATTGATGTCACATCACCATTGTTTTGAGGGCCAACAAGCTGGTCAAGGCCCCCTATGTGCGGGTAGTCATCACAGTGTGTCAGGCCTTGTAACTTCTGCCTCACGCTTCTTCTCTCTCTTTTACAGAAAATGTAAAAATTCCTGGATTTTAAAATGCAGTTCCTTCCTCTCTTATATGAAGAACTAACATGTGTATACTTGTGTTTGCTGCGGTTGCCATGGCAACAGTCCCCACTGCTCAAAATTACTATAAGGTACATGATGACTTTCTCTTTTGTCACAGTTGACTTAAGTTCCCTTCATTCTGTTTTCTGAGAGTACATTAATCGGTCAGTTTTTGATTTTCTGATTTCCAATACAGAAATGTCCTGACGTCATCACAAAAGAGGGTGAAATAAATTTTATTTTTTGTTTTTTTGTCCTTTTTCCTTTTTTACCCATTAGTATGTGAGTAAAAACCCATCAAACTGACAAGTCAATGGAAGTACAGGTCCAGCAGCTACTGTTGGAATGTGAGGGGGCGGTGCTGTTGTCAAAACAGTGATTGAACTGTTTTGGAGTTACTAAGAGTTTCAGCGTCAGTTTTGATGACCAGCAGGAAAAATCTGAGCAGGAGTGAGAAAATCCCCCAGCCCTCTATCCCGAGTTCAGCTTTCTCTTCTGTTCAAACAGAAAGGAACAGTCACTCAATTCTGTGATTAAAGAATGAAGAAAAAGCTGTTAACAAAAGCTCAATGAGAAGTTTTGACCAAAATAGAGCATTCACTCGACCAGTTTGATGTGGTGATGCATGTGTGACAGCAGGACTCATCACCGGTGTGTGATGTTGCTGATACATTTCTACGCACAAATGGACATGAAAGGACCCCGCAGTGCTGTGACACTTCAGTTCCAGCTTCACCTTTCACTCAGCTAATGTGAAACAAAAGAAAGTGTTTGATCAGAGCAACATGCAAAATGTGTGAACCGAAAGGAGGACACAAAGAAGTTTAAAACATCCAAGTAAAGAGTCTAGGCTTTGACAAGTGAAATTAGTGAACCTGTGGAGCATTTATCTATTAATTCATTCAGTTTTACGAACCGCTGTTTGTCACAGATATCATTGCACAATGAATAGATTGGGTAACTGTAATTGAAGAACATGGTCAAAATGAATTCCTCGCCTGTACTGCTGCCTGGTGGGCATGTAAGGAAATATCCTACTTGAGCAATAATGGCATTTATTTTCAGGTGGTGTCCCTTATCGAATGTATTCATTTTTTTTAACCATGACAAATATTTTTGCGAGAAAAGACCCTGCTGATTTTTTTCTCAAGAACTTATGTAAATTTATATGCCGATGAATCCAAAATGCATATTGCTATCTGCAATATCTTGAAACAAAGAGTCTCCAAATTCGTATGCATTAATGTCTCTGTAGATTTTTCAATTTGTTTTATGAGAAGTAGTATGTTATTGATTGATTAGTTTTGATATATATAAATAATAAATATTTTTTAAAAAACTAAAACTGGAAGAAACTGGTCAAAAAAAATGGGTCAAATGTTAATTTTGTCACAGCATTTTAATTTCAATAGAATAATATTTCTTAAAAGAACATATTCAACAGATCATTAATGCCAATATCAAACAGACTTTATGTCAAAACTTTATTAACAAATTGTTTATGACAATCAGTTATTACCTCGTGTAATTTTACGACCAAGGTAAAAGTTGTCAGCATAAATTACCTTGAGTGTGTCATTTTCTCCACTCATCAGTACCAGCTGCTACAAACATCCTGCCCTTGTCCTCTGGATACTCACTCAATATCTATACAAGCTTTAGGATTTTTCTGGAATGTCTTTTTTCTTGCTTCCCACTTGTAGACCCCAGAGACATGGGTGAATGCATGCTACCATGCCAGGCTAAAAGCTTAAAACTGGGGAAGCAAATCCAGAGGGACTTCACACCAGGCTGATTTCATGATGCTGTACTCTTAGACAGCTTATCACATGATCCAGCTGCAAACAGTCCTCAATGAATCTACAGCAAGGGCTGCACATCTGCGGGACAGGAGGTAACGACGCCAGCATCTGTGTGAACAGCAGGTGGTGCCAAGAACCACAAATTGACAACTGCTCAGCTAATACTCTTAGGGTGATGTGTGTTTCTATGTGGCCGGTGAAGAACTCCTCATCTGTGCATAAGAGGCAAATGGCATATTACTATAATATTGATTATCACCATTTTGTTCTAAAGTACTGAACTCTTGACACATAGTTTAGAGTGATAATTCCAGGCAGCCATTCAGCATTTGGCATTATAATCCACAACCTGCATCATGTAAAGAAACCTCTCACACTTGAACTGAGCGCGTCCTTCAGTCAGGGGATGCTGTAGAGACAGTAAGCCGCACACCTGCAGCAAAGTCTGAATGAGCTACTGCACTCAGTGGCACTTCTCCTGTTCTCTTTGTGTTTAGACAATGTGCGGGTCAACTTTCTTTTTTTCTATGTGATCACTTAATTAGAGAGCTCACAATAATCGGCAAAAAATACTTGATCCTCGAGCCAAAAAGATCTGATTTTTTTTTTCTTATCACTTCATTTGTGCAGGTTTTATACAGTCAATCTGGGAAAATATGTTGCACAACTAATGCTGACCCTTACACAATTGCCTTGAAATTGTTTTTTAGTCCTATCTACATTATTTAGATTCCTACAGAGTTTACATTTCTGCCTTTTATTTCACTGGCTGCCCTTTATTGTGCAGTCATGTTTTTTATACTATGTTTCCACTATGTTGCTCTATTACATTGGCATTGACTGCAGACAGCAAAGTAAAATTATTTTCGTAGAGGGAACACATTATCTTTTGGAGCATATGACAGCAAACACTTCTGATTCTAAATCCTTGAATGTATTATTAAAAAGAGAAAATGGTAAATGATAAATACAAAAAATAAAAGTCAATACAAACAGGTGGTTACCACAAACAAGAGCTAACATCCAAAGGGAAAGGGAACAGTTTGGATTTTCAGAGGTTTAAATGCAGGGGCAAACTTGTCTCCAGAAAAACATTGTGTAAACAGAGGGGAAAAAAATTAAGTATCTTGGCAAGAAATCTGAGAAAACATTGCAAGTGCTGTGAATTTGTCCAGTCAAATTTGGAATATTTGTGTTCTATCACTGCTTCCACAGTTGTTTGAATGTTGTTTTTAAAAATATGTTTCCTGTTTATAGAGGTTTATTGAGAATGAGAAGTAGGATTCTTTCACAGGATCCCAAAAATCTTTCCTCTGTCTTCTGTAGTAGCCCTGCAGCTGTTATCTATTATTTCCTTTATTTTTAGTTTTAGATTACACTGTTTTATAGTGGAGTATCTGAAAACTAAACAAAAGTATTAACATGTTTGAATGTGATTTTGAATTAAAAATTTGACTCATAAATTTAATTAGTCATTAAAATATCAATAAATAGGGTAAAGCTGTAATATCTTAATTTATTTTCCCTGCTGTACCTTTGTAGTAATAATGTGGTTCTCCCACAAGAGAGTGGCAGCAATGCAACAAAAACCTAAACAAGCTGCAGAGAAGATCATCGGCCTCTGGCAACACTCTCCTGCGTCGCAAATCCAAATTAAATTTTGACACTTTTTCCAGGGCAAGACATGGTAATGAAAATTCAGTTTGGATTTCTATTTCAAAATCTGCTGACACATTCTGAAAATGAAAAAGTATTTGTGCTCATGCATTTTATCTTTCAAATTTGACATTCCTAATTGAAATTTCATACCAATCTGCTGGGGAATGTTTTGAATATTAAATCTTAAATGTATTTTGCTTTTTAATTTGGATTAAGTCACAGAATGAGCAGTCTGGAAGAAGAAAATTAAATTTCAGTTTCTTATTACTCATTTTAGCTATGAGTCAAAATATACTGCCACATTCTGAAAATGAAAAAGCATTCTGCTAATGCATTATAATTTGAATTATGATACCTATGTGCTTCCATATTTTCATGGTTATGTATCACAATAATTTATATGATTATTATCATCACTTGGGGTATTAAAAATATAACACGCAATGAAATGTCCCACAGCCTGAGCCAAGTCTCCATGTAGGAGTTGTTGCCTGGAATGATGTATGGACTGAATAACAGGGTTTTCCCTATGAGCAACAAAACATCTGCCTTGACAGGATGGAGAGTTATGAAAACAATCATGGTGCCCTCTGACAGACACCAAAATAGAGAACCACAAAAATGTGACATAAAGATGGATCATGTATTTTGTTCGGGCTGGATTTTCACATCACAATGAGAGATGTAGTCAGAAGATGCCTTTGCACATGTCACATTTTGTGTAACATGTTCCTGGCACCAGATGATATGGAGCGTCTTTGTTTCTCCCTTGTTAACTTATTTATGGGAAATAGAATACAGAGGTGGCCACTGTTTTCTGCCTTCTTTCAGATATGACAGATTTCCAACCTGGCTTGTTTTTTTTTAATTTCAATTTCACCCTGTCATTATAGTGATGAGAAGGCAAAACACCTCTCCGACCAAGACACCCCATTTCCTCCTTTTGTATTTAGTACATGGTTTGTGTACAGATCTGACGTCAATCTCAAAGATTAAGATATATCTCCCTGATCTCTGTCCAGAAGCTAAATTTCTGTCAATATTTATTATCAATAATCTCTACTTTTTATTTTGCTACAGTTTTTTAATTTGCCGTTATTAGTTTCTTCAATTTATAGCTAGTATGATTTTTAATTTCATCAGATTATAGCAGGCCCTGTTTGACTGTTTCCTGTTCAGACTAAAGGGCCCCTTAGCACCGAGCCACAGGTGTGATACTCTCATCCTGTCTTTTCTAGCCCCACACCTTTTTCATGCAATGCAATTTCAGCTGTTTCAAATCCCAAATTCTTAAGATTGATTTTTCCAATGTTGAGTGTAATTAAAAACGTAAAATCTCTTTATTGTTATTGCACAGTCATATTTAAAACAATACTACAACAAAATTGAAATACTGTCTCAAATCAGTGCAAAAAAGGGAAAACAAAGAAAAAATAAAGAGAAAGGAAAGTAAGGCATGTGTCTTTAAATTATGTGCAAAGTGAAATATTAAAATATAAAAATAAGAAATTTCAAACATTCAGTGAGTGTAAATGGTGCAACATGTGCAGTTTGTGGACAGTAAGCATGACATTGCATGATGTGGAAAATCAAGCACTGTGTGCATTGATGAGTCTTGTCTTGTCTTGAGAACTTTCTCTGAGTCTTTGCCCATGACTAGGGACAAAGGTTGTGATATTAGATACTTTTCTTATTGTAAACAAAGTTATAAAAAGCATGTAACCAAGCAAAGCAATTATTTCTATGATTTTCATATGCTGTTTTTGAAACCGAAAATTCTTGACAAATATACATTTTTAACACTCTATTTTTCTACATTGAAGAGGACAGAAATTTTGGGATTAAAAAACCTTATTAGATCACTAAAGTTAGTGCATGACAAATGTCCCTTAATGTGGCTTTTTGATTAGTGGAGTCTACAAATATGTGTCTATTCAATTTGGAAATATAAGATAAGATTGTGTTTTATTGATCCCCATAGGGGAAATTCGATCGTCACAGCTGCGCAACAAGAACAATATGAATAAATATGGATACAAATATAAATAGGAGAGACAAGAGGACTAAGACAACAGCAAGGATAAGAATTGATAACAGAATGACAGCAACAAGGATGAAAAAAATAGATAACAGAATAATGAATACAAGGATAAAAAAAGATAGGTAATAGAATGGCAACAACAGGGGTAAAAATAGATAGCAGAATGACAACAAGGATAAAAATAGGTGAAAGAATGACAACAACAAGGATAAGAGTAGGTGACAGAATGACAACAAGGATAAAAATAGATAAACAGGATGAGGACATGGTATTTGTGAATGAGTGATGTAGTGGTAGCACAAATGCACCTGACCGGCTGGTCAGAGTTGTATGCTGTCCATAATAAATGATGATCAAAGCTTACACGGATGGAGATCATAACAAAACAAGACTGGTTTTATTAAATGGATTTTATTATTCATTTAAAGGGCGGCACGGTGGCGCAGCGGTTAGAGCTTCTGCCTCAAAGGACGTTCCTGTTCTCCCTGTGTCGACATGGGTTTTCCTGCAGGTTTTCCAGTTTCCTCCCACAGTCCAAAAACATGGAGGAAGTTAATTGGAATAAACTGGAAAAATGTCCCGGATGTGAGAATGAGAGAGTGAATGGTTTTCTCTCTCTATATGTGGCCCTGCGATCGACTGGTGACCGGTGCAGGGTGTACCCCGCCTCTCGCCCAATGATGGCAGGGATAGGCTTCAGCATCCCCGCGACCACAATCTTAAGAAAAGCGGGAGATAATGGATGGATCAATTGATTTATTAACATATTTATTTATTTATTCATTTATTTATTTACGCATCTCAAGTCTATTGGGTCAGTATACTGCAAGTATCAACCAAGAGAATAATCAGAGAACTAAACTAATGCTTAACTTTCTTTGACTTGTTTTTGGTAAACCAGCCCAATCCTAAAGATCCCAGACATTTTGTGACCTCAAAAGTGCCATGCCAATAATTTAAAGCCTGTTTAATATTTAGGAGTCATTTGTAAATTCTGAGTTTGACCAGGGTAATCAATAACAGAGGAAAGGCTACATGTTGAGCGAAGCATATTTTTCTCCACGGTAAAGGTAGCACACTGCTGCTGACAGATGTAATTTTTCTTGCTATGAACTAACCTCTGATACAACAGGGCTCATCCAGCATTGGTCAGGAGATCTGGACCCTGACCTTGAGCTGACAGGACGAGGACCAACCGCAGTTCCCGGGGATCACCACAAGTAACTCGCCTCAAGACTGTCCTTAACAATATGGTGTCAGAAGTGGGATCATCAACGCTAAGGTAAGAATTGCATCTCATTCTATATGGATCGAATCAATGTGTAACCTGGCTTGGTGATATCCCCACTAAATTGGGAAAACTGTTCCACAGAAGTTGCCCACAGTAACATTCTTTCGAGAAGTTGCTCGGAAGGCTTTGGCTAAGAAAGGCTGGTTTAGTGGAAGTTACCACCAAACAATTTTAGGAACCAGGAGTGTGTTGCCTACCAAAGTTATCGGCAGAGGAGGATGTGCTAAGAAGGAGAAGTTGCTCCAGGTGGTGGATGAGTACTTAGTATCTTTCCTAACTTAATAGACCAACAACCATGGGACAGGGACAAAGCAAAACCAGAAACATAACTGACAAACCAATAATTTTCAAAACATTGACTGATGCTCCAAAAAATGCAGATAAATAAGAGGGAGTCACGATTTCACTCATGCTTCTTCACAGTGAAAACTCAAACAATATGTGGCAAGAATTTATGGATCCAATTATACCGACCCATTCTGTAAAGTCTGCAATCAACAAACTATGAGAAATTGAGAATGGATCAACCCATTCCCACAGATCTGTTCACAGCACATGGAATGGACTCTGTGGTGCGGCTGGCAGGGGTTTGACCCAAACGCAAGGACACTGAGGAGGTGACGCGTTAGAGGTTTATTTTCAAGGAGACGTAGAACTTTCAAGGAGAGGCGAATAGGGAACCAACAATCTGACACCCACCTACGGGCTGGGAACAGGCTGCCTTGATCTTCAGCCTGAAGAGGCTCAATGACCCACACCTGTTGAGTTCAATCTCCTGCACAGCTGCTGCTTATGTAGTAATCCAACAAGCGGCTGGATCCCAAAATCAGCCCCCCCTCAACGGCCAACCCCAGGCGGCTCAGTGGAACAAGATGGAAGGGAAGAACGACAGTTCAAAATCAGGGACGGATCCAAAATAAAGGAGCGTTGCACCCAGGAGCGGTCCTCAGGACCAAAACCCTCTCAGCCCCGGTGACGGGAGTCAACAATCCGTCGGACGGTGTACGCAGGGGGCCCCCCAATGTCCTGGGCGGGCGGAGGCTGCCAGAAAGGATGGCACAAGGTGCTGGCAAGGACCAGTTGGGACACATGAAAATTTGGATGGACGCGGAGGCTAGGAGGCAGACAGAGACAGACTGCAGTGGCCCTGATTACAGATTCTATTTCATGTGGCCCAATGAGCCTAGGGGCTAATTTCCTAGGGACAGATTTCAAAGGGATGTCAAAGGGAAGATAGTCAAACATTCTGCCCAGGTGAGTAGACGGGGCGGGATCCATCTCCAGTCAGCAAAGCGGCGGTTCTGTCCAGAGGTGCACTGTAATGCGGCCAGTGCATCAGACCAGACACGTTTGTAGCGACGGACGTGATGGCAGACTGAGATAACTGCAATATCCTTCTCATCTGTGGGGAAAAATGGTGGTTGGTAGCCCAGGGAGATTTTGAAGGGGAACATGCCAGTGGCAGCAGAGACGTGCGAATTCTGAGCATACTCGGCCCACGGAAGGAATTGGCTCCATTCAGAAGGGTTGGTGGATGTGAGGCATCTGAGGGTGGCCTCAAGTTCCTGGTTCATCTGCTCTGTCTGACCATTGGACAGGGGATGGAAGCCTGAAGTGAGAGAGACTTTGGTGCTGAGTGCAAGGTAAAAAACAGTTTCCAAATCTGGGAGATGAATTGGGGTCCACGGTCCAGGTAGAATCTCCTGAGGGATGACATGGAGACGACAAACGTGTTTGACCAGCAGTTGTGCTGCTTGAAAAGCTGAAGGGAGTTTTGAGGGGAATGAGGTGACGAGGTGTGGATCTCCTCTTCGATCTGGGGAAGTCGGCGAATTTCAACAATGGTGAGAATGGTGGTCATACTTTTCAGTGGGGGGGTCCAGTGATGAAATCGATTGCAAGATTTGACCAGGGTCTCTTTGGAATGGTTAAGGCTTGAAGGAGTGCAGCGGGTGGTCAATGGGAGGACATGTCGCAGGCGCAAACAGGGAAGGCAAGCAGTCTTTGACGTCCTTGTGGATGGACAGCCACCAGAAGCGGTGGCTTATAAGGGCAACAGTTCAGCTGATACCAGGATGGGCAGAGAATTTGGAAGAGTGGGCCCCGTGAATGAGCTGAGGTCGGGCAGAGGTGGGGATGTACCTTCTGCATGGAAGACCAGTGCCGGGGTCTGGGTTCCATCTGGAGTGCCTGACTGATGACCTCTTCAGTGTCCTAGGAGAGAGACCCAGCAATGCAGTTAGGTGGTAGGATGGGAGCTGGGTCCTCATTTGTGTAATCCGCCGAGAACTAGCAGGAAAGGGCATTTGGTTCAGTGTTTTGGGTACCTGGAAAAGAAAAGAGGCCAACGGGATTAATGTGAGTCAAGACATTTAGCTAACAATAGGTAAGCTAGATTGAGTTCAGACTAGCACAGGATGTTCGGCCCCTCCAACCAATGCCGCTACTCCTCCAAAGCAAGTTTGATAGCAAGGTTGGGGATAACCTATGGGAGAAAAAGGCACAAGGGTGAAGTTTCTCATCTAAATTCATGCAATCAGAGCCCTCATGCCCTCAGCCCTCCCTACAGGGAATGTAGCATGCGCTGCATCACAGAGACCTGGCTTCAGGTTAACATTCTGGATAGCGCCGTCGACCTGCCCGCCTTCACGCTAATACATGCGGACTGGGGAAGACAGAGCAGCAAGAAGAGAGGAGCAGGGCTTGCCATCTATGTCAACAGCAAATGGTGCAACCCCGGTCATATCACCATGAAGGTCTCTGTGTGCACCCCCAATTTGGAGCTCATAGCGGTAGGACTTCGCCCCTACTACCTCCCGCGGGAGTTTTCACACTCCATCATGGTTCTCACCTACGTTCCCCCTTCTGCGGCCGCAGCCAGCGCCGGTTACGTCATCCACTCCACCCCAGCGCCCTCATCTTGATCAGCGGGGGACTTCAACCACGTCCCTCCTACTCACTTTCTCCCCACCTTCACCCAGTATGTAGACTATGCAACGAGAGGAATTAAAACCCTGGACCTCCTGTATGCCAATGTGAGGGATGCCTACAACTCTTACTCTCTTCCCCCTCTGGGCAATTCGGACCACAACCTGGTACTCCTGGCCACCACCTTAAAACCAATGGTGAAGAGGCAGGCGGCCATCACCAGGTCCGCAAAGAACTGGTCCAAAGCCACAGAGGAGGCATTACAGGAGTGCTCTGATGACTGGAGTCTTTTCGAAAATGACTTTGGTAACAGCATCGAGGGCCTCTTTCGCTGTGTAGCAGACTACATTAACTTCTGTGAAGACAACATAGTCCCATCCAAAAAGATCCGTTGTTTCAGCAACGACAAGCCATGGTTAAATAAGAACATCAAACCATGGATAAATAAGAACATCAAAGGCCTTCTTAACCAGAAGAAGAGAGCCTTCATGGCTAATGACCACCAGACCCTCAGGGCTGTCCATAAGGAACTCAGGAGGAAGCTGCGGGAGGCTAAACTCAACTTTAAGGAAAAGGTCAAGTCCAGGATGGATCAGATCGAAACAAAAGAGGTTTGGAGGGAGGTGAGGAAGATGACAGGCTGTGGGAGAACCACACCAGGAGTCAAAGGCGGCCCTGAATTTGCCACAGAGCTGAACCTATTCTTCAACAAGTTCGACAACCCTGTGTGCTCTGATGGTGGATCTGGGCCCCCATCCCCCACATCCTCACCCTTTCACACCTCTGCTGTAGGCTCTGCCCAACCCCCTATCAAAACCTTGCCTCCCCCCATCACCCCTCCCCCGGCCCACCAGCAGCCTCTAAGGCCAGCACCCATCCAGTCAACCACTGTCTCCCCCCCTCCCCCTGCCCACCAGAAGTCGTCTCGGACAACCCACCCCCTTCACCACACCTTCCCATCACCCAGAGCAAAGACAAGATCACCTCCAGCCACCACCCTTCCCCTGCCCTCTCCGAGCTTCCACTTCCACAAACACCTCCCCCCCTCCCCCCCACAC
>CAAKHD010032114.1:6906-19406 GCA_901007705.1 Fistularia tabacaria | reverse complement strand
CGGCAGAGTTCCACAAATGCAGGAAGCTTCTGCAGAGAGAGGGTGCGCTCACTGACATGCCGTAAATCTCACCGCCGGTTGATCGGATGATCAGAATCGACAACAAAAAGTGGGACATGCGTTAGCACGGAAACGCAGCCGGTGGCGTTTCTGAAGGTCCGACGAGTGTTGCCCCGGTAACAGAGTAGAACCCCAAGATGTCGTGGACAGGGAGGGGATTCTTATGTCATAGAAGACTGTGACGTTAGAACACCAAGAATAGGGGCCGGCGAAGCTCCGATCCCGGCCAAAGACACACACACACACACAAAACAGAACCGCACGTTCCACGTTTACTGGCTTCTGCATTAACATCATCCCGCCTTTCCCGTTTGTGTGGGCGGAAACACGGGCAGTGGCGAGTGTCGCCGTGGTAACAGAGCTGAGATTTTAAGGAACACCGTGATGTCGTGAAAGGAGGGGAGGTGTGTGTTTGCGTGTGAGTGTGTGTGTGCTCCACTCACCTGTAGGCGTCGTTCGAGCGCCCCACGGTAAAGTTGTTGGCCGGCGGGTAGATCTGGGCGGCGGGGGCCGAGGTGGAGGGGATGCCCTTGGGCTGCTCGGCGGCCTGGAACAGGGCGGGGTACAGCTCGGGCTTGTCCAGGCTCTTGCCGTGATCGGGGCCGGCCGCCGTCACGGGCTGCGCCGCCATCTGCAGGGGGAGGAGCACCGGCGGGGTTCAAACTACGGCTGCGTCGACGACGTCTTACTTTAAACATCCACACGTCTGCATCTGAAAGGATCCGTTCTGATCTTGTCCCCGTACCACACTAGAACCAATGCACGCTTTGCTCAGAAAAGCGTGCATTTTCACAGTTGTCCCTCGCTACAACGCGGTTCACCTTTCGCGGTGCTACAAGACCGCTGTAAGGATGGAGTCTGCTTTAGCTTTGTGGATTAGTGACTCCAGGAAAAAGAACATTACGCTGGATACCAACATCATCCGCACAAAAGCTGAAAAGCTTTGTGAAAGGTTTGCCGACAGTGATGACGTCCGTGACAGCGAGCAGGCAGGATGATGCGTAGCCTAGGCGTTCATCTCAGTTCTCAACCTTGTACGTTGCTTTTTAACATTAAACTGTTTATTTCTAAAAGCATCATCATTATTTATCGGAAAACATTAAAATAAAGGGTTCAAGCAGGTTGGAATGGGTGAAGAAAAGTTTCAGGGGTTCTATATGATCGAAGAATATCATCCAGAATGAAAGGAAAGGTTTACAAAACAGTGGTGAGACCGGTGATGCTGAAGGTTTGGAGACAGTAGCACTGAACAAAAGACAGGAGGCAGAGCTGGAGGTAGCAGAGATGAAGATGTTGAGGTTCTCTTTGGGAGTGACCAGGATGGAGAGGATCAGGAATGAGTCCATCACGGGGACAGCACATGTTAGATGTTTTGGAGAGAAGGTCAGAGAAGCCAGACTGAGATGGTTGGGTCATGTACAGAGGAGGAATAGGGACTATATTGCTAGACGGATGCTGGAATTGGAGATGCCAGGCAGGAGGTCTAGAGGAAACCGAAGAGAAGATTTATGGACGTAGTGAGAGAGAATATGAAGGTAGTTGGTGTGAGGAGGATCCAGAGAACAGTGTGAGATGGAGAAGGTTGATTCGCTGTGGTGACCCCTGAAGGGAAAAGCCCAAAGGAAAAGAAGAAGTAGTAGTTTATATTTCTATTTCTAAAACAAATGTTCTGGCCTGAAAAACGAATTTGGTCTGTGGTTTCATTCTATAATACTGTTCAAATTTTTCTAGGAAGGTTTGAACTTTGAGAGCGTTTAAACAAGAGAGAAATGTGAGAAAATGTTCATGCCTGTCTAAGAAAAGTGTAGAAAGTCTGTAGAAGACTTTTACAACCTAAAACGTTTATAATCATTGTCAAAATAAAGCTGACTGATATTGCAGCTTATTTTTAGAACATAACTCCCACGATTAACGAGGGACCATCGTATTTAAATTTCCAACTACTGATGAAGATGGGAGTTTCACGAGAGAATAGCTTGATAATATTGGGGGAAAAGGAGATTATTGGGGGTGATCTGGTGAGTCACCTGGTCTGACCTGTTGTTTCCGGTTCGCAAATAATAACAAAAACGGTACGAGGACGATGCTAAAAACATTATTAATAATGATAATGATGAGGATAACATTCATAATAATATGAATAATAAAGTCCAGCTGATAAATCAATCTGAAGGCAGGAACGTTGGTTTCGTGTGCAGGATTCTGGGGCTCAGCTGTTGGCCAGGCGAGTTAAACATGTCCATGTCATTCCAGTTGAAAATGTAATCTGACAGTGATGGGAATTTAAATGCGCGATATAAGGATTATAATCTCGCCGCGTCACAGCTCTAATCTCCTAATGACTCCTTTTCCGCACAAGAGCTGGGTTATGTGGAGCGAACAATGGAGGCCGCTGACCTGAGAGAGGCTGAGGGGTCCGGCCTCGTAAAGCCCGTCTCTGGCTCCGCCCCCGTCCAGCTCCGCCTGCTGCTGCTGCTGCAGCTGCCTGGAGGAAAAACACAGCGGGGCGTTGACGCAAGAAACGGCAAACACCTCTCTTAATCCGGAGCGACAGATCCCCGGCACCCGCCGGCGAGATCGCGCCACCTCCCGCCGCCACCGATCACCACGGCAACACAGGAGAGAAAAGGAGGAGAAGGAGCGCCCCGGTGATGCCGGCATGCTTCACCATCCCGGAGCGTTAAAATCCAGTGGTTCCCCGCGGGCATGGAGTTTGCAGCTGCACAGCTTGGATAGTGACGCTGACGCTATTTGTTTCTGGGCTGTCGCCTCGGGCAGACGCGGCTGTCCCTTAAAATAAAAGCCCGAAGATCAGCTTCTATTTCAGACAATGGCTGCTTCCACGCGGAAAAATTAGCAGAACCACCCAGCTCAAATCTGGTTCCAGGAAGTAGCCTCTTCCAGGGGAAGCGTTTTAGCGTCATATTCCCACAGGGAGCGAGCGGCCGCGGTCGGGACGGGGTGTGGCGCAATTGCCTACGACATGCAGGTTAGGCTCCGCCCACAAAAACAAACCACCGAGGAATAGGAAGAAAACGACAGGTGGACGCTGCTGCAGCCTTCGTGTTCTGCATGGCGGGAATAACAACTATCAGGTGGCTGAAATGTTATTATCTCCTCCCTGCGCTGCTTCGCCGTGTGGCCATTAGCTGTTAGCTAAGTCCAGACATATTCCTGCCAAAACGTCACCTTTCCTCCGCGAGCCCTGGAAACAACTCTGAGGACCGCGTAGTCACTCCTATGTCAAGCGATTTCCTATGGAACTGAAAGCAGACCCTGCCTTGGAGTAGGAGCTAAGATGTTTTTCTATGAAGGGCCATTTCCTGAAAATTGTTCTAGAAACTGCAAAAAGGTTCCCATGTTACGAAAAGAGGCTATGAACAAACATGGCGGAGGAGCTGCTACATCCCGTACGTCCCCGTGGATGGAAGCCATTAAAAACAAGGCTGCGCGCGGACCGGCAATCCTTCTCGTCGGTGTTCCTTCTGGCTGGTGGCACGAAGGCATTCCCTGCTTGATCTCTAGAGAACATGCTCGATGACGCAGGACGTGAAGGCTACGTTCGTAGGAGTTTCCCCAGACCCCCCGGGAGTGAACCACTGTTTTAAACCTGAGACGCCCCACAAACACCACACCGGCACAGAGAGGAAGAGAGCGAGCCGACGAGTTTTCAAGAAGCACCGGCCCAGTCTCACCTGGTGGCCACGTGGCCCGGGCTGAGCGCCACAGCGTGGCCGTTCGGGCTGCCCTGAGCCAAGGAGGCGGGCAGCGAACCCCTCGGGGAGGAGATGGAGGTGAGGGGGTCCGAGGGCGAGTTTCTATGCCCCCGCAGTGGAGGGAGAGGGGGTGGGGGAGGGAGAGGGCCGTCAGTGTGGGGTTCTTGGTGCGGGAAACGCAGGGTGGGGCATTTCACAACATGGTTGAAAGCCCGTTTTTTTGGGGACCGGGACGCGCGTCAGGGCGCCGCGGGACGCGCCATGCATGACTCACTTGACGTTGACGTTGGTGCAGATGATGTACTCGATCTCCTCGGAGAAGGGGTTCTGGAAGGTGAAGGAGCTAGTCCTCATCCAGATCCACTCCCTGGACTTGGCGCGGAAGCGGAACATCACCGACAGGACCTGGCCCTTCAGCTTCACCACCTGTGGAGGGGCGGGGGTCATGGCTAAATAAAACAAAAGACTCGCCGGTTACGCGACGCCGGCTCCTGTCAATCACGAGTCGCGAACGACCGAAAGGAGCCGTCACGAGGCGGGTGACTCACAACACCGTCACCCTGGCTTCCACTGCAGGCCCTTTAAAAACAATCTGGGTGTGACTGCTCTTCGGTTCTGCAAAGAATTCAAGTCTGGCGCCTGGGCCGGCGTCATGGCCGCATGAGCGCGGACATTCGCAAAAGGGAACGGCATGCCGTATTCCCGGATCAACCACCGTGGAATCAAAGAGTCGGCGTCTGAGAAGGATTGTCCCGCGTTGTCTTGGATAGGTCACGCATGCACGCACACACACACACACACACACACACACAGAGTATCAAGCTGCTCTTCGTGCAGTGTGCGCTACAGCAACCCCGCAGCCAAACAAACAACAAATCAAAAGCACACACACCAGCTGATGCAATTCAAATTCAATTCGCATGAGCATGTGTGTTGTGTGTGTGTGTGTTGTTTGTGTGTGTGTGTGTGTGTGCGTGTGTGTGCGTGTGTGTGACACCCCTGGGGTCGCGGTGTTAATGCCATGTTTGAAATCAGTTCCTGACAGGCACACAGTGAGACGTCACGGCGCCGCAGTTATCAGCAACACATACACACGCAAACAAATGCAAACACACACACACACACACACACACACACACACACACACACACACACACACACACACACACACACACACACAGTGTTAAATCAGATATATACCTATTTAAAGACTGGTTCTGCAGCTTGCACGGTATGAAAAATAAACAGATAAACCTCATGCCCACCCTTCTCTACAGACTTCATATTTCAGGGCTGCTTTTTGTCCCTCAGGGAGATCTGAGACGGGAGCGGCCGACAGGTGGGGAACAGCCGTCCCGCCGAGTAAATAACTAAATAGAAAAACAATGCAGCATCCCGGGTGTGTGTGACTGAGATGTTTAAAAAAAAAACAAAAAGAAAACGTCCGGATCGGCGCCACCGCCGCATCATGAAAAGGAAGACATTAATGAAAAAAATTGTTTTAAAAAGCACGGTTGTCGTAAGCGTCGGCCGTCATTACAGGGTTCGCAAGGGAAGCTAACGTTGACTTTGATTCCCCCTGAAACTCACATTTAAGCTCATCTCCACGACAAACAAGTGAAGGAAAGAAAAGAGCGGAAAGCCACATCAATGACTTCAAAAGCATTTCTCCCTGGAGAACAGGAACGGGGAGATGACAGGCTTGAGCGGAGCCGGCTGAGAGCGTCCGGCCGCAGGAAGGCCCAGACCGCGTCTGAAACCGAAAGCGGGGGGAGGAGCTGCAGACACACCAACGGCACAGGATTTCCCACGTTTTGGCAGCAGGACGGTAAATAAATCCCTGCACCTGCTGGAAGCTGTCCCTCAGAAGCCCCTGGTCTTCCATGTGGGAGAACTCCAGAATGTTCTTCCCCAGCAGATCCTGGAACACACAAGTCGGCGTCAACGATCCCATCCTTGCGGCGAGCCTTTTCCAGCCCGTCATCGTCGCCGTCGCCGCCCCTCACCTGGGGCTGGTAGCCCACGGCGGCCATGCAGCGGTGGTCCACGAAGGTGAAGACGCCCTGACAGGTGTGGCGCGAGATGAACTCCATGGGGACGCTGATGCTGTTGACGTCCGTGTCACTCGGGCAGCAGGTCACCTGAGGACGCACGAACGATCGGCGGTTAGCTGGTCCGCGGTATCCGTCAACCGCCACCGCAGAACAAACACGGTGCAGGATTCGGCCTAAGAAGGGGCCTCCACTTCTCCGCTGACCTGCAATCTCCCGATGGCGACGAGGCAGTAACGGCTCCCCTGAGTGTTGTCGGCCTCGCCCTCCGTTAGCGACACTCCTGAGATGCAGATGAGAGGACGACGGTGAGCCAGCGGGGCAGAAGAGGAGGAAGGGGGTCGGTGCGAGGGGCTTTACCTGCCGGGGGCCATGACTTGATGTAACCCGTGCAGTGGACCACCACGTACTGGGGCTCGCCTTCCTTCACGGCGCCTAATCCATTCCTGGCAAACCAACACAAAACTTGCAATGTTTCCCGGGAACTCCCCCGACGCGGATTTGAAAAAGCACCGCTGCTCGGTCACCTGTTTCTGTTCCTCAGGAAGTTGAGTCTGTTCATGGACAGGGGTTCCACCGGACACGTGCCGCACCTGCAGGCGCCAGGAGCAAAGAAAACGAGCCAGGATGTTACAGTCGTGCCGCGAAGAGGAATAGAGTTAGCATCGCGAGCTAACGTCACGGCCCTTAAGATGAGCGGACGGCTCGGTTGGATGCCGCACAGATGAGGATATCTGCGTGAACAGGTGGACCTGCATGTATTTAAAGAAATGAACGATGCGACACCTCATTCTGCAGATGAAGGACCGCCGGGCTCCCATGGTCATCCTTGACGAAGTCTGCTGGCTTTCCTTCTTCACCGTGCCGGTCTTCAGGTCCAACATTCTCCCTAGAGACGAAGGCGGTGACCGGTGAGGTCCTTTTTAATGTTTTTTTAGCAAACACGGCAACGCACTGCGGGGCAGGAGGAGGGGATTAACCCGGATGGGCAGCTGTCACCCACTGGGCCACATACAGACATCCAACCATTCACAGCTGTGCACAATTTCGAGTCTTCAGTGAACCTGATGACTGTTTTCGGACTTTGGGAGGAAGAACCTGGAGAGAACCCAATTGTCCGCTTTTCTTGCAGGCAGGGTGGAGTAAACTGAAATCAGGGTGGATCAGGGGAAAAAATTCCCATCAACCCCTCGGGAGTGGGCCCCCGTACCTGTGTTGTTGTTCTCGGCGGTGGAGAGCTGCTCGCGCAGCTTCTCCGTGTCGTCCGGGTGGAGCTGGTCGTACAGGGAGGAGCCGAGCCACTCTGCCTGGGACTGGTTGAGCACGGGGGTCAGCGAGTCTGACACGTAGACGATGCGGCCTGTCTCGCACGACACCACGAACAGGAAGCCGTCCGCCGCCTCCAGGATGAGGTGCTTCAGCTCCTAGAAAGGACTCGCCGTCAGTTCACGATCTCCTGCCCCCCAGCGACTCTGCCCCTGATTGACGGGGGTTCTGTTCAAATGGCTGTGGAGAAGCCCGGCCTCTCCGCAGAGCTCACAGGGGACCCTTTCCTGAGCGTTCCGGACGATGGACACAGCTCAATCATCCAGCTCACTTAAATATCACGGCCATCGACACGGTATCGCAGCAGTCTGCACTCCTGACCCTTTGTCACTGCATGACAGGGCCTTTTATAACTTCTTCCGAGTCCCCTGGTTTTCTCATCTAGCAGGTTCCCATGGGGCGTGGCTTCATCTACTGCGGCGTCTCGCCAGGCGTCCGCCATTATGTCTTTTTTGAATATTAACCCGAATCGCACTTAGCTGTTAGCACTGCAGTCCAGACCTGCTCCTCATGGAAAACGTCATCAGACAACTACATGGAAAAAAAAAAAACCTGCCTGGACACGACGAAATGAATCCCAGCATCGCAAACACAACCAGGAGACGTGGATCAGTCACCTTCACGTCTGTGGGTATGGTGGTATTTCCCTGCGACGGGGGAAGAAACCCGAGCTCTCGGGTCCTTCGTTGTGACGACGGAGCTAATAAACACTGCTTTCTCGCGGCGCCGATGAGAAGCAAGATGGGGCGGGCGGCAGGGGTGAAACGTACAGGAGGAAATGTGATGTCACACGGGGACCCAATCAAGGCTGCTGTGGTTTACAGGGGGGGGGGCACACTTCTGAGCAGGTTCTGAGGTTTTCTTTTAACCGAGGAGCCGGAGGGACGGTCACCTGCCTGCAGACTGGAGGGGGGAAGTGAACGCAGTTTCTGCAGACGAGACGCGACTCTCGGTGAAGCTTCGTGGAGGTGGCAGCAAGCGGGCGGTGATTACAGTCCAGCCATACCTTCTTGATTTATGAGTTGAATTTGCTGCGTGACCGAGCTCGTAACTCGATTCGCTTGTATGTCAAATCAAATTTCCCCGTTAAAACGAACTGAAAGGCTATTAACCCGTTCAAGCCCCCCGCTTTTGTTGCAGATTTTTTAAGTCAGAAAAATGTACTTTATACGTGTATAATAATGCATACAAAATAATCACAGTTAATAAAAGAGAAGGTAAAGAAGTAAGCTAGCTTTAGTTTAGCAGCAGAGGAGGTTTGGGGAGTTTTACATTTGGTGCTCTATCACTTAACTTAACTTGCTACACACTTAATGCTAAAATGTGTTACTAAACGTTGCTAGCACACTTTGCTACACTTTCTGCCTGAACTTCATTTAGCCACAAATGTCTCCAGCCTTCTCACAGGTGGTGCTCTGCGTCACCGTATCTCACCGACGACGAGTTTGCCATCTCTTCAAGGACGAGTGGACGACACACACACCTCGCTCTGTTTTTTCATTCATTTACTCTGGGCTACCTAGCGACGGGCAGCACGTCCGACTGTTTCTAAATGCCACTTCACGGACAGCGGCAGCCACGTCGGTGTCAAACGCTCAGCCCGCTCGCTTCAAACTCAATTCTTGGCTCGGATTACAAAGCGGAAAAAAAAAACAAAAAACACACAATCGAGTGAGTGACGGCTCCGGCTCGTAAGTCCAGGTTCCAGTCTACTCTTAAATGGGCCTCTCTCTGCCGCACGTACCTGGTCAGTGAGAAAGGAGGGTTTGTAAGAGCCATCAGCGTTGGTGTTGCCGCTCGCTCTCAGCGACTTCATGTGGGACACGGCCATCCGCAGGATGGTGAGCTTGTCGGGCTTCCGCGCCAGCGCGCTGCACGTGGGCACCATGTCTGACAGCTCGGTGATGTAGGCGGTCATCTTGTTCCGCCGCCGCCGCTCGATCTCGCTGTGGTTCTCTCTGGAGAGAGGAGACGCGGGAGGAAGGCGGAGGCGGAGAGGAGAGGAGGGATCGAGATGGAGGGCAGGAGGGGCGGGGACAGGCGGGCAGGTGGACAACGTGGAGTAGAGTTTAGAGTTAATGTTCCGATGCGAGCGTGTCGTTCGGGGAGAGAAGAGATGGGAATGGAAATTAAAACATGACAGAAACAATAGACGCGCGGAAAAAACGATAATGCGTGGTCTGTGATCGGTCGTAAGATGGCGTGGGGGAGGGAGGAGGGCCCGGTCCCGGAGGCCGGCTGACATGACGACAGAGAGCGAGTGCAGACAGAGAGAGACCTTTCAGATAACCTGAGAAGGAGGGGGAAGAGAAGAGGGGGAGAGAGAGGACAGTAGCTCAGGAGGAAGGGATTACCACGGTGACAGAAGTCCCTATCTCACACACAAGTGTAGCAGTTCGTGCGCCGCGACACACGGAGGTGGGTTTCAAAGGGAACAACCCCGGGTAGAAGAAGCAGAGCAGTCTGACGGGCGGCATGACCGGCATATTTTGCGCCGTCGAAAAACAGCGACGCGCCGGCGTTCTGGCGGGGACAAGGATTGGAAGGGGGGCGGCATTCGATCGGTGCATTCAAGCAGGAGGGGAGCCTTCCGCGGTGGTACAGGCCATACCTGGCTTGCTTTTCCTTATCTGCAAAACTGTGATCGTCTTCCAAAAACCTGGAAACGAAACCGACCCGCTAAAAAACAGAGGCCCACGTGAATAAGAGGCGGCGAAAAAGCAAGAGAGGCAACTTTTGCAAAGAAGGGGACAGCTCGGCTTGGCCGTGGGTGCGGATGATAATAAGACTCTCCAGTGCTCGCGTCTGCCACCCGAGTCGTCCTCCTACCTGGCAAAGCGTTCTTTATCATTATTGGAGCCCGCCGGTTCGTCATCACACCTGCAGGGGAAACGACAACAAAAGAAGAAAAGAGGGTTGGTCGTCTCCACGACAGGCAACGTCTCAAACAGCGGATGCACGACGAAAGTACCTGAACAACTTGTTCCCTTCGTCGTCGTCAAAGTCCGACCTGCAGAGGAGGGGACAGGACAAACAGTGGGAAGCAGTACCTATCTTGTGTTAGGGTTTTAAACAGCAGGAGCACAAAGCATAAGTGCAAATGCACTCACACATGAGCAGAGGACACTTTCATCCCCGCCAACTACTCACGTTGCTCGCCTCTTGTTGGTCCCTTTTGCTACAACAGCCCCGCCGCTTGCTTGGGTCCCGCTGGCCCCCATGCCCAGATTCGGGTCCGATAGATCTATAAATAAAACATAGGATCAGCGGGGAAGGGGGAGGTGTTTTTGCGGCCGCAACGACAGCTGACTTCCTATAGTGTCTCGATGGATAAATCACATTAGCCCTGGCTGTTGACAGCAGCAGGGGAGGCTACCAGATACAGTGTTGACCTAGGCGAACGAGGGATGGGACGAACCCACCAAAACCGAGCCGATGGTAAACAGGCGCATATTGCGCGGCTACCCGCCTTACGAAATCTCCAGGCAAAAAATAAATAAAAGGTAACTTCACAAAACAAACAAAGATATTGATAAATACTCCAGTAATTCCTTGAAAGAAAGCGAGAGAGAAAGAAAAGCAAGTCGCAAACAGAGCTGACTAGCATGTTACGAGCTATTACTTATGCAACTATCCTTTTACTGTGGCATTAGCTCAGGGGGCTAATTTAGCCGCCGCTGTCACGCTACCGTTGGGAAAGTATACGCCTTGGCTCTGCGTGACAAACAAACGAGAAAAATAGCGACGCTGAGAGGTTTCAACCGGCCCGGCCGTCACTTCGGGCGCACTTTACCTTGGTTCGACGATGACATGTCCGTGTGGAATAACATAAACAAACTACTTTGGCCGCTGGGGGGAAAAATACCCAAGCCCCCCCTCCACACACACACACACGCGCACTCCTCCCCCTTTGCTAGCGAGCTAGCTAGCAACCTGGTTCCCCGCCAATATCCTTTCGCTCGCGTATTTAATCCTTTTTATGAACGTCCAGAGCCATGTTCCCGCGCGTCTCCACTGCCTCCCCGGGGGTTTCAGGCGACCGCCGGCAGTCGTTGTGCGCTTCGCCCCCCTCCGTGTCCCCTCGGTTTAAAACCCACTTTCTGTTCAAGATGGCGTTCGAGGCGAGCTGTCCACAGGTTCTGTATTCCGCCCTTCCCATTGGACGAGGCGCACGTCAGATACCGGTGACGTAACGTGTTGGGAAATCCGCGCCAGGCTCCGCCCCTCCCGTCCGGAGCCGTCGGTGGTTAGAACAAGCGCCTTCGCTGGTCCTTTTGGAGGGGGGAGAAAAAAAACAGGTGTTTTTTAGGACATTTTCTGAATAAAAACGCAATTTTGGGGGAAATTTATGTTGGTTTATGGTTGTTTTAAGAGCCCCGAAACTGTCCTCAAATCTTCTCCTCCTTCTCACCTGATACAAAACACAATACAAATACATTTACAACATGGGAAGAGATTTTTTTTTTATTGCTTCTCACATAATTTCTCATCTTTCAAATAGTTTTCCCATTTGAAGCAATAAAAAAAAATGACCTCAATGTTTTATTGGGTGTTGCATGCAATTTCACTCAAACAAAGACCAGCTTGACCCCGCAGTCATCGTGAGTGATGATATTCGCTTTTATTATTAATGACAATACTTAGGAGGCTTCATTAAACAAATGGAAAAAAAAAAAAAAACATAGGAAAAATGACACTGTAAAGGAGATGCAGCAGTTTCTCCGGTGTGCGGGGTGGTGGTGGGGGTGTGGGAGGGGGGCCGGCTGGTCTGGGTTAGTAAGAAAAGAGCGTGATTGCGGAATGAAGATCATTCATCTGAAAAACAGGAAGTGGAGGATGGTCGTCTTGAGGTCTGGTCGCTGCGGCGTGAGGTGGAAACAGAGAAGAAAACGGCAGAGGACGTGACGGGGAAAGACGGGAGACGAGAGACAAAGAAACAGATAAGGCACTTGGCGTACAGGAAGAAAAATAATACCACTTTAAAGCACGACAATAGAAAATAAAAAAAAAACAAGATGGCGCGCGGTCACGGGTTCCTCACTCCGACCGACACGTCCGCGCGGCCGCTTAGGAAGACCGGCCGGGCGGCGGTCGTCGGGGAGCTGTGGATTTTGCCGCCGGTGGCATCATCAGCTGGATGGGAGACTGCTTCAACCAAACCGGGAGGGGAGGGAGGCAAAACACGTTCAGCACCATCCAGCTCACAGGAGGCCCGCAAGGTCTCTGGGTGTTCCTGGGTGTTTTCCGGCGGCTGGGACAGGGGGGGGGGGGGATTTGGGGAGAAGGCCGGGACCGGGCTCTCCGGGGGGAGGGGGGAGTAAATATAAAAACGGGAAGGGGGGGGGTA
>CAAKHD010032082.1:213939-244776 GCA_901007705.1 Fistularia tabacaria | reverse complement strand
CGCCCTTCCCGAAACCCTTGGCTGCTGTTTTCATTTTGGCTTCTCTTTTCCAACCTGCAAACCCAAAAAAAGAAAAATGCAAAAAAAAAAAAAAAAAAAAAAGAAAAGAAAAGAAAATCAGCAAAATCAGAACCGGGAAAATAAAACAGCGGGAACAAAGACGTATTTCTGGGTCAAAATACAGAGCAGGGATACAAATGAAAGTGGGATAAATGTCATTTTCCATGAGTTTTGTCTAACTTTGTCTAATTGGATCTTCATCTTTCCGCAAAAGAAATAGGTCGCCCCAACGACATGCAAGGCGACTGCGATTGTTTTGACTGATACTGCAATAAGAGGGTCATCAGAGATGCGTAAGCAGGACGTCTCTGCGGCAACAGAATAAAGTCGTCACGAGTGAGCGCAACTATTTGAGAAACTGTGAATGTCTTAAATAAACACAGATATTTCCCCGGAGACCATCCTGGAACACGGGTCTGTGAGAAGCAGTGGAGCAACAAAGAAGCAGCTCAACAAGCCAGACACCATCCATCAGAATGTTCTTTGGATGCTTGTCAAAGTGTCTTTTTTGCTAAACACAAAAAGTAACGGGCACTCGAGCCTAATCCTGTCAAAAACAGAGATATTTGAGTCGTTTGAGAAAAAGAAAAGGTTAAACACTGGGAAATTCTTGCACTTATTAGTCCGATGGAGCGACTCTCTGATGGGAGCCCTGCGTCGCTCCACCCGGTGGTCTGAGGATAAAACTGCAGGCGCAGGTTGAGGGCATCTCTGCGGCCGCCCTGGGGAGTCCCTGACAACCGCGCTGCGATCTGCCTCATCCGTGATGGCCAAGGTGATTTTGAGTGGCGGGAGCAGCACAGGAGCGCTGCGGGGCTCCGCGCAGTCTAGCTTTCTTCCTTTTTCTGGCTCTGCGGCATTGTAATTAAGGTCTGCTGGAAGCTGGCCATAAGCCTGCGGGATCCCAAGGCTAATTTCAGTCCGCCGTGTTTCGAGTCCTCCGATATCAAAGACGCTGCGCCTCGGAGACGCAGAACGTGAACGCTGACGTTATATACATGGACATTTTTTCTTTTTTTTTTTTTCGCAATTACAGCCGCTGTCCCGGTTCTTTCCCCTCGCACTGCGACCGCAACAACTGCGACTGACGGGACCACAAATACAGAAAACACACACGAACAAAAATCCGCCCTTACATACCGAGCTGTAAGTGCTTTGTATGTTTTGCTGCTCTTGGCAAAACACGAGTGCAACGGCGACCGCCTCGGACTCTTGACAGCACTTGAACCTTTAAGTCTCGGTAATGATTTATTTTTACGGCAACGCAGGGGATGCTCTCGCAGAGCATCTCCAAAGTGCAAAGGATTACTTCGCAGGGGCAGAATCTGTGTCCAAACGGCACAACTGAAATAATGCACCTCCTCGGTTCAGCTGCAGTTGAGGACCTCTGCAGAGCGAAGCGGCTTAATGGAAATAACAGGCGCAGGCGGGCTAATCGCGCAAAACCAGGTTATGGGAGGTATAAGGTTAGAGAAAATTCTGCATGAATGTCAAGAAAAAAACCTCCGCACTCTAATTTTACCATATGTATCACGACCACAGCCGGCTAACCACACGGGCCTCCATTAAATTTGGAATTCCGTGTCTGAAAACTTAAAAGTCAGTTAACAGTCCGGGCACAAAAGCCAACGGCCTATTTGTGCTTCAGGAAAAGGAATCTCGGGGTTCGGAGCTGCGGCCGATTGTCGAGAGCAGTCTCATTTAGCCAGCCAATCCAGTTGCGGCCGGGTTTCAGATTTTTCCCCGCATCGTCGTCCTATTCTCTCGGAATCCTCTTAAGTCAACTCGAGCAAATCCCAGTTCTCGGGATTTACATGCAGAATGAAACGTCTGCGGGAGCTCGGCGGATATCGCTCCGAGTCGCGAAGATGTTCGGCCTTTTGTTTTGTTTCTTTTACTTCTCAACCAAAAGTTTGAGTGTTGGTTTTTTTTTTTTGTTATGTAAAGCTGAAGACCTATTTTGCCTATCGATATCCCCGCCTGTCTCTTCTCCGCGGAGCGCTGCTTCCCTTCTCGCACTCCTCCTAGGACGAGTAGACATTTGGTTTGGCAGAAGTCAGGATTTTAAAAAAAAGAAAAAAAAGGATTTGAACAAACAGTGCTGCCATCTTCCGAGGAAACTCCTGAAACGTAAACGTTAGAATGCGCAGTAACTTGCCGTCTAAGCCGCAGCCGCGTGCAGGGTTTCGAAAATCACGGCCTCGTACTTGAAGTATCAAAATATCACGGCAAAATCGTAAGGATTTTTGAAAAAAACACAACATCCACACATTAGACTGTCTCTCGTGAAGTTAACGTAGCAGCTTCCCTGACAAGTGGCTGCGGGGGGGGGGGGCACGTCCAAATGATCCGCCGCGACGTGTTTTCGGTTGCAAATCCTTAATTAAAACAGCTAAAGCTTTCTCCCGCCAAGATGTGCAACTCGCCTGACAGCCCATGTAAAACGAGCCTCTAATTTTTTTTCGCGTCACGATTCGAGCTAACTGGAAGAAAACATCTGCGGGTTTCGGGAACATGCCAGCGCGACTGACGATCAACGGGGCCGTAATGGAAATCGCAGGGGCGAGCGCGGATTGGACGGACGCGAGGAGGGCCGGCGCAGCCACAGACGAACGCTTTGAGCGCCTGCCAGAGCGCCGCATCTCGCGGAGGCTTCTGTGCCCTCCATTAGTCTTGAAAACGTATGTCCCCGGGCATTCGGGAGGTCGGGAAAACTCATCGGGAGCTCTCGCGTGCGCACGCGCTTCCTGGCCGTATCAAACACGGTATTGGCAAAACACACTGCTTCATTTTTCACGGGCGGAGCGGAGGCCGCTCGAAGCACCGTGACGAGAGGGATCATCTCTTTCCCACACCGCGAGCAGCATGGGCTAGTTCAGCTGTTTGTGTAAGATGTTCCGGATTAAAAAAACACACACCTTATGCCTTTGAAGACGACACCGTCCGATATTGCATCGGCCGCACTGGCGGTTGCATCATTAAAAACACATGTGTATCGGATTACGGTGGCTGGGCGCGAGGAATGTTTGGCCATTACTACAACAGGGGTCAGAGGTCGCCTTATGTGAATCCTCTCAAAACGTCGAAGAGGACAGGATGGATTTAGATTTTTTATTTTTTTTTTCTTTCCTGTTGTTTAAACACGCTGTGTTTACAAAAGGTTCTCGGATCCCCTCCCGCGAAAGCCACTTTCTCGTCAAATCGCGGATTAATAAAGGCTTAGTGGATCCATTTTTACACCTAAGGCAGAGACCGCTCATGAGTGAAGGACGTCTTCAGCCGAGACTAAGATTTAATTGTAAGGCGGGGGTTTTTTTTCATTTCGTCCGTTAGGCAAAGCGTGCGTCGGGACGGGACTGCGGTTAAGATGAGAACAATAGCCAGAAGAAGGGTTCAAATGATTTCCATTTCCTCTGAGTCTAGGATGAATTTGTTGGCAAGTTTTGGTCGAGACCAAGGCCACAATAATAATCCAGGTGTCACCGCGGGGTTAAACCTAAGTTTGGCTCGTAAGTATAAAGCAATTACTATGATTTGTTTCACGTGCGTTTACCTCCCGTTAAAACGAGGCCAAGCGATGACATTGATGGTTTTGGTTTGAAGTCCTGCTCACGTGTAATCAACCCCCAAGAAGAACATTCATAAAACATGGCTGATTGTTCATTCATTTATTCCTTCCTGCATTATCCATATCGTGGATATGATACATACCGTGGCAGGGTTGGTGGAGCCCATCCCAGCTGACCCTTGGCGAGAGGCGGGGTTCGCCTCGGACCGATCGCAAGGCCACATCTACGGACAGGCAGCCATTCGCTGTCTCATTCACACGTCATATGGAGACGTATTTCCATTCACTCGTCATATAGAGACGTATTTCCATTCACTCGTCATATGGACATACGGTCATTCACTCTCTCATTCACACAGAGCAGAGGTCCCGAACCACCGGGCCTCGGACCACTTGGTACCAGGCTGCAAAGCAGGAATAAAGTTGTTCAAGAATTAAATGGTTTTTGTTTTCATGAGCCTCCCGGGTATCTTATTTTGAAAAATCGTCACTTCCGCCTGCGCCCTGCTACTTGACTGAGTCAAAGGGTCTTTTTGGCAACTAAGTCGTCAGGGTAACCCTCGCTAAAACGGCCCCCAGACAAATTGCACTGGAGAGCTTGTTTGAAAAAGGGAGAAAGGGCCGACGATGAGACACCCAGAAGGGTCCCAGAGCGCATTTAAAGGAAAATACAAAGAGTCCTACTGAAACGGGTTCGACCCCGGCTCAAGAAAAACCGGGATGAAAGTGGTCCGTGGCGCTCAAAAAGGTTGGGGACCACCGGTGTCCAGACAGACAACCATTCACTCTCTCATTCACAGGTCATGAACCCACCGCATGTTTTTGGACTGTGGGAGGAAACCGGAGAACCACGCAGACACATAGCAGAAGATGAAAACGCCAGAGAGAAATCTTTTCCCCGACGG
Organism: Fistularia tabacaria; assembly: GCA_901007705.1. Classification (NCBI taxonomy): domain Eukaryota; kingdom Metazoa; phylum Chordata; class Actinopteri; order Syngnathiformes; family Fistulariidae; genus Fistularia; species Fistularia tabacaria. The sequence continues at coordinate 240,243 of CAAKHD010032082.1, read as the reverse complement.
AATCGAACCGGGGACCTTCTTGCTGTGAGGCGCGAGCGCTAAACGCTGATGACCGATCGTTTTAGGTGATTTGAGAAAATACACCGTTGCGCTGGTGTGGTTGGACCGATGACCCGATTCACGGCAGCCATCTTGACTTATCAAAGCAAATTCATCGAAACGCTAATGGCGCTAAGGTGAGCCATTTTCCAGGATTCTGGTTTCGTGCACGCTCGCTCTCTGACATGGTCTGATCCAACGTTAATGTTACGTCTTACACCTAAGCTTTTCCTGCTCCGGCGAGCCAAAATTCCTGCCATTCAAAACAGGCCGTTGACAGTAGGTAGCCGGCTGCCAGGGTGTCTGCGTTACACCGAGTGGAACGGAGACAAATCAAACAAAGTGTAAGTCAGACGTGCACACTCTCTGGCAACAGGGTGTTTAGAAGAGGAATCTAATGATACCAGTAAAAAATGAAGCAAAACACATCATAAAAGGCTACACTGGAATAGCGTATGAACACTTTGCTCTTGTTGAGTCGATAAAGTCAGCGGAGGAATCGTCTTCGTCAAGTAAAGTCATTCTATTTATACGTGGCCGAATCACAACACAGCTGTCTGATGACACTTTCCATCTAGAGCAGGTCTGGAGGACACTCTTGAAGATGAGTTACAGGAACCCAGCGTTCCCCGACGAGTAAGCGCTTGGCAACGGTGGCGAGGAAACACTGCCCTTCACCGGGCAGAAATCCCAGACGGATCCAAGCCCGGTGTGGGCGGCCTTCTGCCTCGACCACATTTAGCATAACGCACAGCAAGTAGGCGTTCAGTAAATTTTAAGCTAACTTTCCCAGTAGACCGTTTGCTGAACTGCACAATAAACACCGAAACCTGTGATCGTTCGCAACGGAGGGAGTTTTAAAGTTCGCAAGTCATCTCGAACACTGGAGAATTTTCACGACACACGACCGCGGATCGTCTTTGCTCCATGATTTGTACCCTCTCCTCATCGTCATGTGACTCGGTACGACCGGTTGGGTGTTTTTAAGAAGGAAATGTCAACGTCCGACTTCCACCAACTTGAAAGCGCAGGTCGATCGAGCAAACCATGCTAAGCGGGCCTGTGTAGCGGCTAGCGTGCATCTCTCGCATAACTGCGGCGTGATGTGTTGCTTTTAGCCTGTGGACTGTGTACGACTGAGAGCACGGCGCCGTTTCATGCCCAAATCATGCCAGAGAGGACCAGAAATCACTGTGTTGAGGGATCACGCTCCAAGCATGAGCTCAACCGGGCACTCAAATTTCACACCCAAAATCACGGGGTGTCCACGCCTGCTGCGACATACCGGGATATGCTAATTTCTTTGAGAACAAGGTGTAAATCTCAATTCGACAGTTTCAACCCAAACAATGCAAAAAGAGTCACGGTCCCTGAATAGTGACGGAAAAGATTCCTGCGGTCTAGATGGGTGTCTCTCTTGAGTCGGCCGGTCCACACCGCTGCTTCCTGGCACTGCCGCATTCTGGAATCCACCGTGGATCACGTCCCAATTTCAGTGTTTCCGTGACTCCCTGCACTGACCAGTGCGCCGAGGGGGAAGAGGCGGACGAGCGGCTGATCTTGCCACTTTTCTTCCGAGGGGATGATTCGTAATATTCCGAAGCCGTTGATCTTGTCTCTGTTGGGAAGGTTGCCTGCGGTTGTCTTTTCTGATTCCCCCAGCTTCCATTTAGGGGATTGTAAATAAAAGACGATGACTTCTAGAATTCCCCTCCCTGTCCCTGATCCTCAAATCTTGACCGCTAATCACTCTGCCCCTCCGAATACAAACAAAATCTAATTGGAAATTTGCAGTTTTAGCCCCCGCTCTCTCCGACAATCCCCGCCAATCTGTCCAACTTGCTGAATGTCGGGCCTGCCTGAAGCAACTTGTAGTCGACAATAAGACAAACTGCTCTCCGTCCCCAGTACATGCTCAATTTGAATTTCAGACAGGATGCTTTTGTATATGTCAAGTGCCGCGACCGCATGCGTCGGCGGTGCTATAAACAAAGCTTCATCTACTTGTCGAGCACGTGCTCCAAATCGAGGTCTTTAGCGGAGAAGCGAAGGCGAGTTCTTGCTGCTCCCGTGTAACCGCTCTGTCGGGAGCCCGCATACGTACAATCGATTACACAATTTTCGGCAAATGCAAAAGCGGCGGGTGGCGTCAACAAACCAGTGGGAGGAAAAAAAATAATAAAATTCAGCCTTTTGGTTTGTTTCTTACGGAACAGTGAATATTGGTGGTTTGAAGAGCTGGTATGTGCTGTAGCAGCCAAAGAACTGCAAGTAAATTTGGGTTGTGAGTAACAGCGTCTGGTCAGAATGGAGAAAACAAACTCGGGAGGTAAAAAGCCTTCTGGCAAGACGGTCTCAGAGGCCATGGTTGATGTACACTTGACCTAGTTTCCCAAATACTGAGACAGCAAGAAGATGAGTAAAAACCGCAGTGACTCCAGCCAGACAATTTTCAGAAATGTAATCCACCAATAAACTTTCTGGGTGGTGTTGGTGTGCCTGTCCTCGGAGATACATATGTTGTGATTTTCATTCCTTTTTAGGAGTCTGGATCGCCGGCTCCATCCAGCTACAAAGACAAATGAAGTGAAATGATTACTTCATGCACCGCGCCAAGGGTTTATGACATAATCCTTGGATTGTTATAAAAGCTGCGGAGGTCCAACTTTTGGTTTTATCCATCAGTGCTTCCTCTTTGTTTGTTTTCTGTGTGAGTTAGAGAATTGAACTCGGTCCATTTGCCTGAACAATGGGCCCGGGGATGAATGACGATCAAGATAAGAAATTTCTCATCAGCGAGGCAAACGGGCAAAGATATCTATCGAAAGCGGAGAACGAACGGGGAAACAACGTCGGCGTGACGCGTAAACGACGCGGTGTGATGCTCGGCGAGGAATAATCGATGACGGCGCCTCGGAGTCTCGGATGACATTATCTTTAATACTGACCGCCGCCATATCGCTATACAACAACCCCGACAGTGCACTTCCGGGGTGCATACATGTACCTCCGGCTTAAGCCACGCCCCCTGGTCCCGTGGGGTGAGAGGCCACGCCCCTCAGTGTCCACCACAGCGGCGTTTTTTCCACACCTCTTCCAGACAGTTACCGGAGGAGCGGCCCGGTGTGGCCCTCGGCGAGGAATAATGGATGACCAGGCCTCGGAGTCCTTGAATGGCAAGTTGTGTTTATTATCGAGCACCGCCGTACCACGACACACGACCCCGAAACACTTCCGGGGCGCACATATATCAGCCTCCAGCCTAAGCCGCGCCCCCACCCCCCTGGTCCAGTGGGGTGAGAGGTCATGGCCCTCGGTGTCCACCACAACGGAGCCTTTTTTTTTTTTTTTAAATCGGTCTTAGAGAGTCCACAGAAAGGTGCCATATGGTGTTATTCTGTCTTGGTATTTCATACCAGCTGCGGAGCGCACACTGACAGCTCGAATCGCATTACAGCATCAGATAATTTGCTAAAATAATCAATGTAAGATTACAGAGCTGCAAAAAAAGGAAAAGATAATTGACAAAGCTGATGATTTACATGTGTAACAGAGGCCACTGGGTTCCTCGGTGTGACGTGACTGGACCCCGCTCTATCCACGGTGAGACGAGTGCTGGCAACTGAAGACAGAGCCAAGGGATTTCAGTCCTCCTCCCCCGCCTCGGCATGGCCCCGGCCCTCCCTGCCAGTGGCTGTAACTCCAGGTCCACTGCCATGGTCGAGATGGAACGGAGGGTGCAGGGGGTTGGGGGCGGGGGGAGGGTTTACCGAAACCGCTGGGTCGAGCACCAGGGAGTGAATTCGCCTCCTTCCAACGCCTAAGAGGGGCCGGATTTGTCAGAGAGCTTTGGGTATTTAATGGACTTCTGACGCCGTAAGTCACGATTTTCCAACTAGCTCCTCCCTCAACCGTGAATGACAACTATTCTGCTGCACATTTCCTCTACTCTGATTGGTTGTCTCAGCGCAAGACCAATCGCAGGGATTGCTTCTAGCTCTTAGCGATGAACATGAAACCGCTGTATCGAAAATAGATGAAAAAACAAATTCCCGAGTGCTGAAACTGCTTCATACTTACGTAACAAAAACACATTGCTACACACATTAAGAGACGTCCATGATATACCCTGTCGTGCGCACTCTGCTGATTACCGCCTTGTTTACAAAGTTCCTGGGATATGTGTCATTACTTGGAGTTTCGAAGTCACAGGAAGCAAGAAAGACCCCCCCCACCCCACTATCTGGGGTGAAAAACCACTTGTTATTTCAAGATAATGATGTGTGTTCACTTCCAGTGCTGTGAAAACAACAGGGAAAATCTGTTATCAGGAACACACTGAGCACACAGATACATATATACATACGTACATATATATATACATATATATATATATATATATATATATATATACATATATATATATACACATATATATACACACACACATACATATATATACACATACATATATATACACATATATACATACACATATACACATATACATACACATATATATACATATATACACACATGTATACATACATACACACAGACACACACACACACATATACATATGTGTGTATATATGTATATACATACGTATATATATGTATATACATATATATGGATATATACACACACATACATACATACATACATACATACATACATACATACATACATACATACATACATACATACATAAACACACACACACACACACACACACACACATACGGGTATGGGGGGGGCTATGGCTGTCGGTATCGCCAATTGGCAAGTCTTGCTTTCTGCATGCCATGCCGAAGTGCCCTCGGTGTGTGTGTGTGTGTGTGTGTGTGTGTGTGTGTGTGTGTGTGTGTGTGTGTGTGTGTGTGTGTGTCAGCCATTAATTAAGAGAGTCAACAGTTGAACGGAACTTTTCAGGGAGACTTTTGTCATTGTGTTTGTATCACATGTACAAGGAGAAACCCCCGATCGGAGTCTGAAAACTACTCACCTTATTACTACTGGGGTCCATCTGACAGAGTAGGTAGGTCCTGTAGGAAAAAAAAAACAGTCAATAGCCATAAACATTTACATTTGTGAAAGTAGAAATGAAAGAGGGAAAAATCAATTTTTATTGGCCTCACTTAAATCTATAAAAAGAAAACATCAGGATTCCTTAAGTTGGTTGTTTGATTGTGGGAGAAAAAAAATCTCCCTGAGATTTTTGGAAAATACCTTCAGTGCCCTGTGGTAGATGGTGTATGTGCAGGATACAAGTCTTTTTGATGTCAATTCTAAATGGACACTTACTGTTCCTGTTTGTTTTGAATGGTATTTTCCTCGTGTTTATGTTGCAGTATTCACAATGAGACCGTGGCTGGCGACGTAAGTTTGTTTTTACCAAGACTTTTTCTCCTCCTTCCATTCAAAGTGTTTGTATATGGGTTCACTCTCTCGGGAACCTTGTGTACAAACACACAAAAGCTCATTAGCTTCAGTATGTGGGTGTTTTAATGTTGTGTTCAAGGTTTGCCTTTTATACATGTAGTTTACATCAGCGTACACGTCTTTGTGCATGGAGCTGAGTGTGGTGTGTTTTCAGGCAGCCTTGGCCACATTATTAAACATCGAGACTGAAACATGCTTTGTTCAATGGTTAGCTGGCTGGGGCAAATGCGAATGTGCTCATCCAAGTGGTTTTTACATACTTGCTAAAATATCTGCCCAACAGTGGTTATCACAACACGGTGATTATGCAGATAAAAATAATTGTATGGCTGATTATGTTCCTTTTTAAAATGAAAATAAATATCCTTTCCCCAAATTAGTGGATAAGAACTAATATTTTTCTGCTGCCTCTGTAAGAGGAGAGGGCACAAAAGTACACTTGTCATTTGTTTATTGGCCTATCTAGTGAAAGATCTTATGCCCCAGCTTATTACCCAGCATGCTTTAAGAGAGGCCCTGACAAAGAAAATAAACATCACCCTGTGGCTGTGAGCAAACCCTACCATCATCTGTCTAAAGCCCGTTAGAGCTCTTCATCAGGGAGGAGAGCAGTTCCATACCATATCAGAGCACACTGGCTGTGCAGATAGGCAAAGTAATGTCCTCCCACCTGAATTTTACAGTAGACACACAGGAATGAAGGAAGAGCTGGTTAAACAACCTTTTTTTCTTGATCTGCAAATTAAGTCTTTTTATCTCCCTCTTGGCCATATTGAAATAGTTTGTTTAAATTGTTCTATCTTGATAATGGTTTAAAGCGAAGCCAAGATTATAACTATGACACAGCCCTTCTAAGCCTGCGTAAAGCTTGTCAATATTTTTGTTCAATGTATAGCACTTCACAACTGAAGTGGTAGGTGTTTTTTTTTTTCCCCCCATTATTTCATCATGATACATGACCTTTCAGAGATTGTATGGTAATTAAAAAGAAGCTTCAAATCAAGTAGGAGTCATGGAAATATATTGATTTGTCTATTTTCTCCTCCATTGCTAACCCCATGTAACACATCATGTAGAGAGGGAATGGAACTCACGTGACATATTTTCTGTACCGTTAAGTTCTGTGGGAAGGCCCTGTCTCATTAAACTGACATTGACTTAAATATTTTCTTTATCCTGTCCGATTGATGCTTAATTGTCTTTATTCGGCTGAAGATTCTTCTTAAATGTTGAGTTTTATTTATTTCAAGATCGACATTATTTTGCCTCACTTGACCACTGAACCATGACTCCAGACCCAAAGTACAAACCATCATGTGACTATTGTGTGTCACCTCCCTCCGCTCTGGATATGTCATCAAAGTTCACTAACTTTTAAGTTCAAACTTACCAGACCTGATATTTGAAGCCAAATGTGGATTCTCTTTTGTAAGAACCAAAATACATGTGCTGTTTTTAAACTGTGCTGATAGTACATCGCACTCATTACTGGCACAGAAATAGTTTGTGCATGAACATCAAAGGAATGTGCAGCGTAGGCCTACTGTTAAATCAAAGATTAGGAAGTAAAAATAAGACAGAAGCATAAGGAAAGTATTCTCATGAAGGAGGAAGGGAAGAGCAAGGCAGCTGTGAGTTGATGATAAGACTCAGAAATGCATACGTTTTCATGGCTCAGTCGCCCCCCTAACACGCGCTGTAGTTTAGCTCCCCGCTTTTAAAGAAACTTCCGTCCTTTTTTATTCTCGGCCTTCACAGACCGCTATACTTCTCAAGTGGAATGTCGTCTTCAATATTGTCATCTGTATGATGAATAAAGGGCAGGAATGCATTAAATGGACATATCCCCGTCACTCGCAACAAAACCTACACTCGGCTCTCGCTAAGGAGCATGGCTTAAAGTGAAAAGGCTTGTTCCTCACTTCACTTGCCTCCTTTCTTTTTTTTTTTTTAAGATAATTTTGGTGCTTAAAATATCATCCAGTAATCAGCAGAGAACGTTCTTGACACAGAAATATATTATTTGCATGAGGGTATTTGTTAGGTGGTACAGATCAAGTCATTTTTTTATTTTTATTATTTGATTGTATTTTCGACTACGAGACCATGTCAAGATTATTTGTATCATCATTTATACATTTACCTTTAAACTATTGCATCAACTCCTGTTCTTCATTGTTCCTGAATTCTCCTCAGCACTTTTTCTGTCTTTCCGTTGCATATTATTGAATTTCTTTGATCTCTCCTCCATCCAATTCCCAAAGTTTGTCCTAATGCTCTGTTTACATTCATTAGATCTAGTTACATCAGAAGGGCTCATGCATCTAAAACTCTTCTGACCCCATTAAGCTATTATTTTCCTCCATGCAATCTCCATCCTCGTTTCAACCTCTCTTGAACTTTGTTTTAATCTGCCCTGCGTTGTTGGTTTGTGATCATTTTTCAGGCAGCAAGTTTGCTAAATAAATAGAGCCCCAGTACTCATTTTCCTAGGTCTCTCTGTCAGATTAAATAAGAACCTTTAATGCCCTTTTCTAATATTCTTTTTTACACAAGGGTTGGAAATTTGGTTGTGTGTCTTAGAAATGCCCAATTTCACAAAACACAGTTCGAAAATAACTGAAATTCAAAGCATAGCAAACAGATGAGGGATCTTACCTCCAGATTATGACTTACATCTGTCAAAAGGTTGCAAGCTAACTTCAACAATCATCCTCGTTGAAGCCTCAAATTTCAATTTGAGTTTGTAATCTCAGTTGAGCCATTTTCCCCACCCCATATTCATTAGTCTGCTTCTTAAATTTCTGTACCCACCATTCTTTGCTCCCAAATCCTCTGACTCAGGCAGTCATCCTTTCCCATTTCAAGGGTCCCAGACAAGGTGATGAAAAATCCTCTCTTGTGGTTCCAAGGTTCAGTGGATCTGAATGACACTTTTTTTTTTCTCCAACGATCATTCAAGAAGGCAAGAATGGAATCATGATAATAATTTAAGAAATCAAATAACCTAAATTATCTGACATTTAAGTAATGGAGAAGCATGTGTATGACTACAAGTGTGCCCCCCTGCCCCTTTCTCTACCCTTGTCTTGCACGGCGTCTAACCAATGTCAGCATAATTGTACTTTCTTGTAATTGTTCCCTGTTAACAGAAAACGTATGCAGAGACTTCAGTAACTTTGTATCTGTGCATCTGCTCCCAACTTGCACTCCTCTGATGGAATAGCTACGTATGGCTTGCTGAGTCAGGTTGCAAATGACATGCTAGGTTGAAAGATAGTCCGAGAGGAGTCACAGTATGAGTCACTCCCTGGACATTCCTCATACAGCTGTTAAACAAATGGTGCACATTTGTACCACCTAATGTTAAAGCTCTTGCTTGGTGATCCGTCCTTGTCTTTCTCTAGCTGGGAGTCATCTTCCTTTTTTTCCCTCCCCATTATCATTTCAATGTAAAGATTTCATTCACCATTATGTTTTACTGACAAAATCAGCCTTTTTGCTGGGTTGGACAGCTAAACAAATGATTCTGGGAGTCGTGCAAAGCATGGGGTATTTTTTAGGGGAGTGCTGTGCTTCAGAAAAGACTAGCTGCACAGAAATTAGAGGTTGTCAAACGCTGTGTGTCTCAGCTGATGGCCCAGCACGCCCTCCCTTATGTTAATGTGGCATTTCAGAGAGAGGAAATGGAATTCTAAAGGGAGGGGGTGCCACTAGTAGCTGTTGGAGAGCATTGTCACGAATGAACTTTAAAATACTCTGTTCCTTTGTGAAAGACACATGCTTTCGGGTGAATTGCATACAATTTATGGTTCATTCCTCCTTTTTTTGGCTACTCTTTGTCAACTTATGTCATCACCCGAAAATATTGGGTTCCCCTCTTACTATTTCGCCCTTCATAAAACCTCTACCATCCACCAAGAGTCCGTGAAATAGCTTGGTTTGCTTGAAAAGATGCGATGGGTATCAGATTATTCCAATAAGCATTTTAGAAAGCAGTATCCCATTTAGTTTGTATTCTTTAAAAATGATTACACACACAATTGTGATGAATTGTCCTATTTTCAAATATTTTTGACCCTGTGTAGATTCAGTCATGCCTGGTCGTGTCCTCAAGTGCCCCGGGGTTTGTTAGGCCTGTAGTGGACCTTTGAGTGATGAACTCATAAGGTCCTGGAAGGAATAGCCGCAGGCTAAGTCCTCAGTCCTGTTCGTACAATTCCAGTGTGTCCCACAGGTGTTCTCCACACAGCTGCAGGCCAGATGTTTTTTCTGCATGCTCCAATGGGTCCACGAGCCCATCAATAACACATCTGTCAGTCTGCCATCAGTAGTATCCAGAGAAAACTATTTTTCAGCTCAACAAGCAATCGCACACACTGATTCTAGTACAGTCGTTTCCAATTTGTGGACATGTATAAAAGAGCAAGCCAATGGGTTTATTTAAGACCGTTTCAGACACAGGTCATTGGTGAGTTAAGGAGGCAGAAATCTGATAATTGCAAATGATAAACTGCAGATTTCAACGTAAAAAACTCTGTAGGGAAGTTATCTCAAAAAAAAAAAAATCAGGAAAATATGTATTGTTATTAATATCTTCTCGCATGTGTTTATCGATAATTTTTTAAAATCAGCAAAATCAGAACTGACAACATGGGCAAGAATCTGACAAGTGCATATTTATATACATTTTTATGTCCACCCCATGTTGTGTGTCGGAATCTCAGAATCCCCAAAGAGAAAAAAACAAATGGAAAGGGTCTTTAACAGTCTCCACACCCGACACATGTCATTCCTTTTCGATCTAGACAGGTATGACTTATTTTTCCTTGTTATCCTTTGGTAACTGTTATCAAGGGGTAGCATAACATTTCATGTTGCAGCTTTCCTTATGAGGTGAAAAAGTGCATCAGAATGTGTATTTTTAATGTGTTCTATTAGACTCGACTAGACGGATGAGAAGTTGGATTCAGTGAACATTTTCAAAACCCCATCCTGTTGTATTATCTTTTAATGTGTGAATTTATGTGAGCTATGGAAGCAGTCAATGTGTGCTACAGGGTGTGTGATTTTAAAGGTTAACCTGCATGAGAGAGTTGGAGCAGAAGTTGTTTGTCTGTGTGCAAATGCAGGCGTGTGCACGTGCGTGCTTGCCTATGTGGTTGTGAAAGAGCGGCCCATTATTTATATCTGACAGAGGGATCAGATCTGATGGCATACACCTGAGCCTAAGAGATTTGCTCATTTCCCCACCGCCCCCCAAGCTGCGCGCAAAGGCCTCCCTATTAAGATTTAACCCACTGGGGAGAACCAGGCAGAGAGGAGAGGCAGCAGGCGTGATCCCCTACTAGTATAGAGCTGAACTTTTATCACACGGAAAAAGTCAGATACATAGTCCCTTTTTAGTCTCAGCACTTTCTTTCCAGTTCACTGGTTGCTGTCATCATCATTACTCACAAAAGAACGATTTTTTTTTTTTTTTTGTGAAAAAGCCAATACTTAAATCAAACAATGACAAATAGCTCATTAGCAGATATTTATATGCCACATGGAATTTTCACTTAAAAGTTCTAAATCAATACATGATATATCAAATACTCTGCGGTTCTACCGTTTTTTTGTTTTGTTTTTTTCTAACGCCTGTACATCTTCCTGTGTGTTTCAGAGATTAACAGAGTGCGCAAACACATGTACAGCGACACAGTGAATGGCCTTGTGGACAGACACCCGCTGGAGCTGCCTGAGCCTATTGGACCCATTGTCCACTTGCAGGAAAAACTGTTTGTGCCTGTTAAAGAGTACCCTGATGTAAGTAGCCTCCATTGCATGGCGCACTGTTGCACCTTTATTGTCTTGTAAAAAACATTGTGCGTTTGTTTAAGTAGCAATGATCACCCATCACCAGAAATATGATATAATAATATAATATAATTATATATATTATGGATGGATATAACAAAAAGAAGTAAATGTTGAAAAATATGTTTTATATCTTCCCTCCCTTTTAGTGCTGCTAATCTTTCTGCATTGACAGCTTTTCTCTGTCTCATGAGCTTTATCAACAGCTATAATGGATTATTTCTCATCTGTGGCCGCTTACATACTTAGACACACTTGTCTCCTTGCTTTAGACCATGTGTCAGGTGGTGAATCATCACTGGAATGACAACTGCATATAGTTCACCATTATGTCAGTGCCAAGAACAAACCCATTTTCCCCTCACTCCTAATATCTTGATTACTTTCCTCCTAATTGCCCCTTCTTTTTCATGAATCCTTGTTTAATGCAATGTACAAGATGTTTCCATAACTATAGCAACCATATTGTTAGCTGGTTTGTTCGCACACGCTGTCCTGGACCCATACCAATTCTGTAAAAATGTTTTCAAGTGCTACCGCTTCATCATATGACTATGATAAGTGGTCCCTGGAATTCTGGGTTGTTTACAGGCCAACTCAAAAGTAATTTGAAGGAAGAAATAGAGTTGAAAAGGAAATTGAGAATTAGCTCAATTGAATTTTTTTTTTTTCTTTTTTGATGAACTGGTTCGGCAGTCTGTTGGATTTTCAAAATTCACATTTTTGTAAGTTCATGATGAATTTTGAGGCTGAAAGCTGTGTTTTCACTGTTAATAATGTCTGAAGAATTACAAATATATCCATCCATCCATCCATCCATCTTCTGGCGCTTACAAGAAGTCGGGTCACAGGGGCAGCAGCTGGAGCAGGGAGGCCAAGACTTTCCTCTCCTCAGCCACATGGTCCAGCTCTTAAAGGGGGACCCCAAGGCGCTCCCAGGCCAGCCTAGAGACATAGTCCGTCTAGTGTATCCCGGGTCTTCCCCGTGGCCTCCTCCCAGATGGACAGGCCCGGAATACCTCCCCCGGGAAGCGTCCAGGAGGCATCCTGACCAGATGCCCTAGCCACCTCATCTGGCTCCTCTCTATGAGGAGGAGCAGTTACTCTACTCTGAGTTTCTCCCAGAGGACCGAACTTCTCACCTTATCTCTAAGGGAGAGTCTGGCCAACCTTCGGAGAAAGCTCATTTCGGCCGCTTGTATCCGCAATCTCCCTCTTTCAATCACTTCCCACGGCTCATGACCATAGGTGAGGGTAGGAACGTAGATTGACTGGTAAATTGAGAGCTTCGCCTTCTGGCTCAGCTCCCTCTTCACCACGACTGACCTGTAGATTCTGCGTCACTGCAGACGCTGCGCCAATCCACCTGTCTATCTCCCGCTCCATCCTTCCCTCACTCGTGAACAAGACCCCGAGATACCTAAACCCCTCCACTTGGGGCAGGACCTCTTCACGGAGTGGGCACTCTGCCCGTTTCCGATCGAGCACCATGGTCTTGGATTTGGAGGTGCTGATCCTCATTCCGGCCACTTCACATTCGGCTGCAAACCAGCTCCAGTGAGAGCTGGAGATCATGGCCTGATGAAGCCAACAGAACCACATCTGCAAAAAGCAGAGACTGGATCCTGTGGCCACCAAACCAGATTCCCTCGACACCCTGGCTGTGCTTAGAAATTCTGTCCATAAAAGTTATGAATAGAACCCATGACAAAGGGCAGCCCTGGCAGACTCCAATTCTCACCACAAACGATTCTGACTTAACTGGCAATGCTCCGACCAAGCTCCGACACCAGTTATACAGGGACCGAACAGCCCGTATAACAGGGTTCGGTACCCCATATTCCCATAGTACCCCCCACAGGATTGCCCGCAGGACACGGTCGAATGCCTTCTACAGAGCCACAAAACACATGTAGACTTTTAGGGCATCCCATGCCCCCTCGAGAACCCTGCTGAGGGAATGGAGCTGGTCCAATGTTCCACGCTGCTCCTCCTGAATCCAATGTTCAAAGTCCCTTCTCTCCAGCACAGCTGAATAGATCTTACAAGGGAGGTTGAGGAGTGGGATTCCCCTTTTTAAAAACAGGGATCACCACCCCAGTCTGCCAGTCCAGCGGCATTGTCCCTGACGTCCACACAATGCTGCAGAGGCGTGTCAGCCAGAACAGCCCTACAGCATCCAGAGCCTAGAGGAACCCGGGGCAGACCTCATCCACCCCTGGAGCCCCGCTACTGAAGAGCCTTTTGACTACTTCAGCAACTTCAGCTCCAGAAATTGTCAGGTCCACTCCAGAGAATAGGATTCCTTATTCAGTTTGACAGCATCCCTCACCACTGGGGTCCAGTGGTGCGCTGACCGACTAACGGCCGCAGCTCCGATATACCACCTCAACAATGGAAGCGCGGAACATGGCCAATTCAGACTCAATGTCCCCCACCTTCCTTTGGACATGGTTGTAGCTCTGCCGAAGATGGAGTTGAAACTCCTTCTGACAGGGGACTCTGCCGGACATTCCCAGCAGACCCTCATGTTATGTTTGGGTCTGCCAGTTCTGACCAGGAGGTGGTGATCAGTTGACAGCTCCACCCGAGTGTCCAGGACGTGCAGCCGCACGTCCGACGACACGACCACAAGGTCGATCAAAGAACTGTGGCCTAAGGTGCATTGGTGCCAAGTGCACATATGGACACCTTTACTTTGCTATGGACAATCCGTAACAAGCACAGAAGTCCAAGAACAAAACACCACTCGGGTTCAGATCTGGGGGGACGTTCCTATCAATCACGCCCTTCTAAGTCGCACTGTCGTTGCCCATGTGAGCGTTGAAGTCTCCCAGTAGAACAAGGGAGTCCCCAGAGGGAGCGCTTTTTCGCAGCCCCTCTAGGGACCCCAAGAAGGGTGGGTTAACTGAACTGCTGTTGGTTGCATAGCCACAAACAACAGTCAGAACCCGTCCTACCACCTCAAGGTGAAGGGAGGCTACCCTCTCGTCCACTGGGTTGAACCCCAGCGACAAATATAATCATGAATTTTTTTTAAATGGACAGATATCTTGTTTTTTGTTTATGTGATAACCCTGTCCAAATCATTATTTCTTTATATACTGTGAGCTTTTGTTTTTGTTTTGAGGAACAACATTTCTCTTCTTTTCCATGAGGTAGCAATGAGAAAATGAACAAAGGACCTCAGCATAAGGTTCAATCAAACCATAGTTTGCAATTTTGCTCCTGTTTTGTTCAGTGAAAAAAATAGACATTTCTAGATATGGCTATAATTTATCTATGCAAAAGAATGTTGAATATTTACTGAGCCTCTCAAGCCTTTTAGGGTTTTTGGACATTGATCTCTCACTTCCATCCTTTTTTGAACCTTAACATTAAGAAAGCAATTTGTGAAAATTATTTAGAAATACCCCGTCCAGATATGTTCATAGAAAATATGCCATCTAATTAGTAACTTTTAGCTGTTGTTTATTTAATGTTACTTGAAGGCATATATTTAATCATCCAAAGTATGTAAATGTATCTAATCAGAATCTTTATTTTTATTACTTAGAAAGCTTGGGGCCAAATCAGTTTGACAAGGACATTATATTTTTAATTACTGGACTCACCTTTTTCTGTTTTATAAAGTCAATATTTGAAGCGGCAAGGATTAAAAGCTTTTGCTACAATTGTGCTTTTCACTATAATTGGCCTCACTGCGTCGAACATTTAAGCGGGGAAAGGGAAATTTCATGGGAGTCTTCTGAGAATGGGTTGCCTCAGAAGAGCACTGGACACCTGTTGTTTTATAGAGGCAAGCTGAATGACTCTCTCCCAGAGACACTTGAACACAAACTATTAAAGGTCTGGCATCCTCAGCTGACCCCTATGTTCCCTTTGCAATGTGTGTTATGCTGCTCCATGCAGACCCAGGCTGTAACTCAGTCTTGTGTTTATGAGCTGTCAGGAAAGCCACAAAATTAATTAGGCCTCCCCCTGGTGGCTGAGATGATTCTGTGATGGCCTAAGCAGACACCGATTTATACTCTTGACTCACAGACATGCATGCGACGATCTGAGAGCACACATAAATGCAGGAACAAGGTAATGCCGAAATTGCACATCATTCACTTACACATTCTGTTAGTTTATTTTGGTCTTCACTCACACAACCGGGCAACAGAGAGCGGTCATTAAGTCTACAGGAAAAGAAAATGCCAAATAGCTTTGTTATATATAGATGTGATGATTAGGTCCAAGGGAAATCAGCAGCAGGTCAAAGGTCAATTATTTTCTCTATTCCAACCTCCACTATTCTTAGAAAATAAACTGTTCCCGGTGGTAGGCTTCGAGTACTTTTGCAAAACTGGGTAACTTGTTCTGCAATTAGCAAGCGGCAATGTTCCTTTGGAGGTCAATCACAGATAAATCTTGACATCAATTGCAATTTTTCAGGATTGGAGGAACGACTGTCATTTTTAATGGGGGGGGCATGATTGGAGGTGTGAACTTTAAGAGTACCAGACTTTTTGTTTTGTTTTCTTTAGTCTACAAAATATGGTGTTTTAGTAGAACCACAATACTTGATTACAATCTTGTTTTCATACACCATTTCCTACCCAACAAATTATTTACTTTCCTGTAATTACAAAGTTTCAAATGCCCAGATTTCACTTTTGGTTATATTTTGATTAATTGCACAACTTCAGCATAGTAAATATCCTTAATGCTTTAATAAATCTAACCCTGTGAAGTCTTAAATAATTAGGTTTAATTGAGATTAAGAAAGCCTAAATCAAAATAGCAAATATTGTTCCATTGCATTGTTTTAGTTATGTACTAGATAAGATTTTTCTCAGATACCAGTGATTGACATTGGTTATAAGTCAGAAATATCAGCAATGTTGACCAGTCATACATTGATCCCCATCTTTGTCCTCTTGGTACAAAGATAAGGTGGATGAAGACAGAGGGCCTCATTTTGCAGTTAGCTGGGGGGAGATGACTTAGTATCAGTGCTCAAATGGACTAGGGATGAAGAAACCTGTCACTTCCTGTCCCAGTCCGACCAATGCAGGGATAAAATTTACAGTAAGGATTTCAGAGCCGGGGAATGTCTTCCCTCTTCTCACGTTTCTGCCTGGTTTCCCAGATATTCCCTGTCTTTAAAGGAGTGTGTTTGTGTGCTTCAAATCTGTAAAAGGATGGCCCAATTCTCAGTTCCCTTTTTGGCCATCACCGTTCCTGTCCCCTTTTGTAATTTATTGTATTCTGGTTTCTGTAATGTTTTGTTTCCTCAGACATATTTAAAAATCAAATGCTTCACTACTTTCAAACATTTTATGCTAGTGTGGTAATACCTAGTGTGTATCTATCATGTCCCTACCGTATATTCACTGCTCGGATTTCACAAGTATATAATGATAATTTCCATCATGCTGGTTCTAGAATAATGAAATAATGGGTATACGTACATGTCAATCAATTTGAATTAAGCTTATGTCTTCTCTGGTCTGTGTGTTTAGTTTTTTGCTCCATATCTGCTCTGTAAATGTGTTTGCGTCTGGGCCCGTACCTCTGTCATGGTGTCTGTCGGCCAAACCCCTTGCAGTTCTTTAAAGTCAGCCATTTTCTGATGTCATAAGCGGTGCAGAGCACTGTGAAGAGTCACAGCGGTGACTGGGTCTTGACTGACGGCTGAGTTGCAGGCTATCTGATAACTTCAACCTTCAATTAAACGCTATCTGTGGCCCAGCTTCTCTTCCGAGTCTGCACTCACGCACGCATTGATGCAAAGCTGAATGACAGCTCAGCATGTCATTTCCGTTGACCTTCAGGCATCTGATAGGATTTGTGACATGTCTTCTAAGGGTGTCTCTGTCACCGCTTTATTCCCCACGTACTGTTTTGGCCAACATGTAAATTCTCAGGTTGGTTGAGGGCCGGCTGCTAAAAGGGGTAACCAAATGACTCGGACAAATGTGCTGAGGCGCAACGTTTGACGACTGAAACTGGATCCTCAGCTGGTGACAAACCGGTGACCTCCTCATCAGGTCGATGTCACAGAAAAGTCTTTCATAAACAGGTGCTGTAAAGCTCTCCTGGTTGTGTTTCTCTGGTATTCGTGCTTGTCTAGTGTTCAAGTTATTTTTCAGAGCCCTTCTTTACATCAGTAACTCCTTTAAATCCCCCCACCAACACCCAATTCCCCTTGGTTTACTCAACCTGCTTTCTCCTAACTGATGATTCTCAGAGGAACTTATGTTTGATCCTTCACTGTTTTATATTTGTGCTTTACTTTCTGATGTTTTGAAGTTAAAATCTTCCTAGAAGATACTGTGAATGACTTCAAAAACAAAAAAAAAAGCGGGGGAATCTAATTTGCCAGGAATCAGAGGTTGGTGTCTTCTGTTGTTTTTCTTTGAATTTCAGTTAGGTCCAAATAGACTTTCTAGTTTTTAGCATAACATTATTTTCTACAACTTGCAAATTATTAAAACCAGCAACTGACAATCAAAGATTCAAATAATTCAGTTTATCCGAATAAGTCACGCAGGATTTCTTCGCCGCTTGTCACTGAAAACATTTTCCACACGTGATCATTGCAACGCCTGATCAAACCTTGCTTTGACTTGCTTGTCTGTTGGCCTTACGTTCAGGCCTCGGGCCTAGTATTTCACGCCTGCTTGCTGCTCATTCTGCAGGGCTTGTGAGCCTATAATGAGTATGACATAATAAACTGTGAACGATAGGAAAAAGTATAACAGCTGGTTTTTGATACTCATCTTTACCTTTTTTTATCAGTGTTTTTGTCCTGAGTTAGAATACATCAGTTAGGGAAACCCGAAATCTTTCTAGTGCTATTATGGAAATGTGTTTTATATTTATATATTTACAAATGAGGGGTTTATTCCCGCAAAGTACTTTGCAAATGTATCATTGATACCTCGATTTTTACAAAATTGGGTTTGAAGGGGAAAGAAAAAACTGAACGTTTATATCCATGATTGAGACGACAACCGTCTCTTCTGGATCACATCCCTTTAAAATTCAGTTAGATGATTCATCATTTGCTTGGTAAAACTTTGTGCAGGGTGGCCTTGTGGACAGAAGGTTCCTCTAAAAGTTGACTGTTTTGCATCCAGACATTTTGTGACCCTTTGCCCATTTTTTTCATTTTGTTTTGTTTTTTCTCTGTACATCTTAAACATTTTTATGGGCAAATTCACTTCAGACCAATTTACCAGACAGGACAGAGGCAAGAGTATCGTATTCCTTGAATCATTAATAAAATATGATTTGCTTTGTTGTGATTTATTTGCATTTTAATGGTCCTGAGAAATTACACAGCATTGTAGTTGATCTAATCAACATGTCCTGTCATTTTAGTAGGTTTTTTCTAAAGAGCAACCAAATTGCTTAACCGCCTCATGATGAGACACTATCACAATAGGCCCCCCAAAAAATAATCACCAGAAACTCCCACTAATCTTATTATCTTTTTTTAATTCGGACGAGATGTCTCTGGTATTAGTTTGTTTCCGTGCAGTAAATGTCCCTCGTCAGCCATTGTCCAGCCATATATAACTCATTCAGTTATATATAGCTGCCATCCATTACAATGGCAGCTCCTGATTTCTTTTGGGCCCATTCCTCTAAATGCACTACCCAATGCCTTACCCCTGTGAGCTGGAGAGTCGTAGATTTTGAAATCTCTTTCTGGCCATCCCTGCATGACAAATGATGTCAGTTTGTTGAATGGCTGTTCTTTCAGTTAGCCATTTATTGAGAAAAGAAATTACAGTGATAATATAAACAGAGCAAACTAGTTGATATAGTCACTTAACTTGACTGAGGGCAACAATGTAAAATTGTATCTATAACTGCAGCAATGTCAGTGGTTGCTTGAATATAACCCACTTGCACTCAGTGCTCTAAGTGGAAGGTGTCCATTATCCATGGCATCTGTCTCCTGATTCAATGCAGAGGGTGGTGAAAACAGTGAATAAAGGACAGTGGATGCAGGTTAACCACGCAGTCAGTCTCGTTAATGTATGTCTCTAACCACGTGTGTGTGTTTGTGTGTTTGTGTGTGTGCGTGTGCGTGTGTGCGCGTTGTATGGCCTCATATTCCTCTATCACAAAAGGAGAAATTGGAAATATCCTTTTGTATCGAGGAAATTTGAAGAAAAAATGTGACACAAGACTTTGCGAAATGTTTCACATTTTCATTTCTTTTGCCGAAGTCTCTTTACATGGTTTACCATGGATCTACTGACCGGCACTGATTACACAGTGCCAAAATGAACAGTCCAGAAAAGACCGATGGCCTCCTCATTATTTTACTCTTCTTCACTTATCTCAAAGTTGAATGAACTCTGGTCTGTTTCTTTCTGTCAAACTTCAAGCTGACATCCATCTTTATGCCTTCCATATCCATCTTTCCTCCTCTTTATTTCATCTCTGCCTTCAACCCCAAAATAAACCCAGACAAAATGATCAAAGGAGCCATGGATTAGGTGCTAAATGCCGGATACGCTAAAAAAGGCTTTGAAGTCTATAGGGCTTTCAAGTGAAAACGTCACCTATAGAATCTAACTTATATTTTAAATGTTACATCCTCTAGATCAAGTTTGCATATTGTTAAAAGTTTGAAGCACCTCCCCACTCATATTCATGTTCGGCCTGTTTTGTTCTTTCACCGGATGAAAAATGTGGAACTCCTGGATGTGTGAGAGTGAGGGGGCATCGGCCAAAGATGAATGAGCAACCGGAGGCGAGCGCACAGCGGGGAGCCTATCTGTGGTCAGACAGAGAAATATGGTTTTGTGCTGCGAATGACCCATTCACATGACAGATACTCAGAAGAGGGAATCCAGCATCTCATGTATAAAGGGAAGTCAGAGACGGAAGTTTTTCCCAAGGTTTGTGAATGGATGCAGACATGACCGGACAGTTATGCTTTGATTTAATGAATTGTGTAAGGAGAAGGCATTAGGAAATCAAGAACAGTGCAACTCTGCACACATGCTCCGTTGCTCGGTGTTTGGAGATTGTGCTAAGGCACCTTTGCTTTGATAAGCTAGCTGTCAAATTTGGAG
Organism: Fistularia tabacaria; assembly: GCA_901007705.1. Taxonomy (NCBI): domain Eukaryota; kingdom Metazoa; phylum Chordata; class Actinopteri; order Syngnathiformes; family Fistulariidae; genus Fistularia; species Fistularia tabacaria. The sequence continues at coordinate 219,816 of CAAKHD010032082.1, read as the reverse complement.
ACATCCCTATATAGAATGTTGAAAGTATTTAACTCGTTGAAAGTTTCAGAATGCAGCTGGTGAACGAAACATGAAGCGACAGCGGTCAGAAAGTGCTGGACTGTCTGGTGTAACTATACAATCCACTTTGCTTTGGATACATTGCACAGAATGTGCTTCTCATTTCCATAAATCCACCTAGGCTGGCTAATATGTGATTGGTATTCTCCTCCCTGCCTGGCCTTACTGTTCGATAAGCCATACACGCAAAAAGCCAGAAACCTCAGCATGATCTAATTTCCTGTCTCCTTACCACCACGAACTAACATTGTCACAGGAACAATTGCACTGGCTCTCAGCGCATTGTGTGCGAACTGCTCTTGTTTCAGATCACATAAAAAAGGAACCACAGTGCACACACAGAAGCCTTGTGGCAATCAGCTTGTGTTGCGCCTTGGGTGTCTGCGAGAGTTCACTCTATATATCGTGATTTCATACACACATGCTCACAAACAGTGTCCGGAACGTAGCTATGCAGACAACAGAACCCTCCCTGTGGAGTAGTGATAACTGTGGCTAAACAAAGTCCCTTTAATTTCATTGTAAGCCCCTGTCCTGAAGGTGTGTGTGTGTGTGTGTGTGTGTGTGTGTGTGTGTGTGTGTGTGTGTGTGTGTGTGTGTGTGTGTGTGTGTGTGTGTGTGTGTGAGAGAGAAATGGATTACATTTGTAAAATTTGTAAATATATACTGCATGTGGATGGCAGCTGAATCACGCTACAGGGTGTAATTTCATAACTTTTTTTTATGAGTTTGGATTAAATTTTTTTATTTTATCCAACTGATATATCGAAGCCCAAAAAGGTTGAGGAAAAAGCCTGTCCTGGGGGACATTCCATTTGATTTTTTAACCATGCTGTTGATTTCCATTCTCTAAAGGGATGTTTAATCTGAGTTCTTCTTCAGGGATTGTCCATCAAAATGTCACAGTTCTTAAAATTTTCTACTTTGAGTGTAATTCCAGTTGTAAATACCATTTCTCTATTCAAGAATCCCTCCAGAAAATGACAAATTTTATTGCAAAAGTGTCTCGCCAGTCAGTCTGCTCAGTCCCATGTCTGGGATTCGTGTCTCTCCAGTCGACCTGAAAGTGAGACCCGGGCAAACTATTCGTGTGTCATTGCTGGTCCTGTCCTTTTGCTGCAGTTGGATGCATCTGTGTTGAGTGCCAAGACAAGGCTTTGTGCAACTTGTATTGACACAGCAGTAAAAGGGAATTCCCCTTGTGTTTGCTGGTTGAACCTCCTGGTCTTGAGAATTGCGCCCCCTTACTTGAGCTTTTGCGAGCATGTGTGCTTGCCATGGAAGCCAGCGTCAGGTTTCTAAATCAAATTAGCTTTATGAAGAAGTTAATAAAATATTTTTTGGCCAATGATCTTGTTTCAGGTGGTTGTTTTGTGTGTCATGAGAGCATCAGGCTCCAGTGGAGAAAATCTGATCTTTAATTGTAGTCCAACATTAGCGTCCACCTTTTTTCTACAGTAGCAAAAGCAGAGCTTGCAGAGGATTTCAAAATAAATCCATGATGGGACCCAGACATTAAAAGACCTCTGTCTGGCGAGGTAGTAGTTTTTTTTCAAAGGAGCTTTTTATTATGTTAAGTGGGGGGGCAGATTGTTTTGCAAAGCAGGGTCAAGAGCAGATGTATTTAACAAAAAAGGGCCATGTATCCATCCTATTTGCAGGCAGGCGCAACAATTCTGTGCGCATATGAATAAACCTATCTGTTGGGCACCCCATTGTCTCTCCATTCTGGCTGTTGAAAATAAATTTCACATTTTGTAACTGCTGACCAAGAAGAATTTAAAACCCATTGCAGAGCAGGAAGCCAGGGAGCAGTCTCATTTACCACAGTTAAAGTATTGAGGCTTTATTTTCCCCATCTGAGAATTTTTAAAGGTGGTCATAAAACGAGGTTTCTTTTAATAACAAATGCAGATGTCTAGAGCAGAGGCAGTCATCAGATGTGGTTTTGCCTGGCCCTCCTTGTCCCAAACACTCAGGCAGGCTGTCTCTCAATTTTGGAGAGACAACAACATTGAGCACAGGACAGAAGATGCCAAACAAACTCAAGGTACCAAAGGATTATTAGATCAATCCATCAATATGTAATGTTTAAGCAGAATGAACTCCTGCAAGCTAAAACGATTGCCTTCTCTACAAGATTTCACCATGATACCATCCTGAAGGGATTCTTCAAGATGCTGCCTGTCTCTGTATATACAGCCAGAATACAAGGCCAGAGTGGAGGAAATGTACACAGCTAAAAAGACTAGGTCTGTCATTCCTACTTAGAGGCCTATTTCTCTAATAAACTTTTTTTTTTTTTTTTAATCCTCATGCATCCTCTTTAATGGAACTGCATAGATAGATACATTGTTGAACGCTATTGCTCATAGTGGCTCTTGGAACTGGAAAAAATGGAAAAATAATGATATTCTGCTGTTGTGTCATCATCTCAACATTTTCTCTTCTTTTCTACAGCGTCTCTCTGTCAAAATTATGTCAATGAGAGCTGGATGGGTGCAGCAAACTCTGTCTTCAGAAATTAACTGGTTGTCAGTGGTAGAGTAGTATTGGCAGAAACTTAGGGAGAGGGGAAAAAAAGTCGACTCTCTGCATTACTTTGTCTGTCTTCACACCTCAAACCCAAGTCCATATATTTCTTTTTCCTTTCGAGTAACTTTGATATTTCCTTGAAGTCTTGCATTTATGTATTTATGCTCCTTGCCACATTTGAACAAGTATTGGCATAGAACTTTTGAAATTTCATGGTGGGTGTGTGTGTGTGCGTGTGCTAAACTAATTGTATTCAGTACCATTAATTGTTTTTTTCAGGGTTCTACAAATGCAATCCAGGATTGATTTATTTATTTTAATTTTAAAACATTGGGACTAGTTTTCACACAAGTGGTAATATAAGTATTTTTTTATATACATACTGCCCTAAGCTCAGGCCTCACTTTTGTCAACAGCAGGCACTTGATGCAGACAGACAGCTCTCTTCATTCCTTAAGGCTGTGTGTGCTTGTTGGTCTATCTGGCGGTGGATTTATCTGTGTTAATGCAACCCTAAAGGACGGCACCGCATATTGTTGGTGGTTGACCTCTGAGGACAGGTTCCCCTACATCCTTCAGTAGACCCACATGAACGCACAAATAGCCCCTTCACCAGTACCCTTGATTAGACTTCACTTCAGTCACCTTGCGAGAGAGGACACGTGCATGAAGCATGTAAAGCCACATGCGGCGTTCATCCACAGGGAATCAAGCATTTCTTCAGCCCTAGAATGTGTCTTTCCTGCCAGGGACAGGCCTCAGAGGCATGCAAGCCCAGTGACAGGGACAAGGGAAATAATCGCCCCAAGTTTGACTGTCCGCAGTCCTAGACTTTGTTTAGGCTGTTAAGGGGGATGCTTCTTTCACACTTAATCTGAACCCCTGCTGTAATTAAATGTGACTTCTTTGATGGCCTTTTTTAAATTTTTTGCAGAGGCAATGTGGCATTGGCAGTCTGCTTAAGCAGATGTGACTGTTAAAAAAATCTAATTTTAAGTCCAGGACTCATTGTTACAATACGAAATGAATGTTTGAGGTCGTAATTGTCGAGGCAAATTTCCACCACTGGTTTGTCAGTAGTGGAAATTTTGAGCACTTGAATGCTTTGTGTTGGGGACGCACTGCACAGCTCTATCATTTCCGATTTTGAAAAGACTTGGAGTACCAACTGTTTTCTACAGATTTTTTATGACTACTGAAAGACTGGGGATCACACAGTCAACAACTGCACCTGATGACAGATCACAGACTACATTTGTCATATTTGTCATACCAACTGTCGCCAAATGAACGCGTCAAACACTCATGCAAAGTCTCATGAGGGTTGCCATGCAAACGAGAGCCACAAATCTCCGGTTGCAGGGTGCACCTCAACCAACATTATTATTCAGGAATCTGGGCTCTTGCCACGGCTTTATGTTTCTTCTATTAGTGTAGTCCAGTCAGCCCTCTCCCTCCTTTCGCTATTTGCCATAATTGTTTTGCTATTCCCCGCAAAATTGGTTGTCTGTGTCTTCTGACGCTATTTCCTGTGTCCCACCTACGCTTTTTTTTTTATTTTTTATTTTTTATTGGCTGTAGCTTACCCCACACGCTGTTTTTTATAAACCTCTTAATATATGCCATATGGGGTGCACTCCATTTATACCAAAGTAGTAATGGCTGATGTTGAACATTTTACTCTTATACTTAATTCCAGTTCACAAGATATTACCGGATACTTGTCAGAATCCACAAGCCACAGTGACAGGTTCAGTTTCCAGTCCTGCTGATTTGAAATGTGTTTATCAAGAGGATTTTAAGATATAATACTCCCATCTAACCATTACCTTTTATTTTCTGTATTTACAGTATAACTTTGTGGGGAGAATCCTTGGCCCTCGGGGACTCACAGCTAAGCAGTTGGAGGCAGAAACTGGATGCAAAATCATGGTGCGAGGCAAGAGCTCAATGAGAGACAAAAAGAAGGTAAACTGGTTAAATATGTTTATTTTTTTCTTGTCACTAAACACAATTTAAAAATGAATACATTTTAATTTTAATCAACGTAAGTTAAGAACTAAAAATCTATTTTGGACACTTTAATAGACATCTGGAGTCACCTTAAACATATGCACTTTCTTACAAGAATTCATGTTTCAGATTTCTCATTACAGCATTGCTCAGATAATTTCAAAGTCTCTTTGACTGCTGCTGCATAAACATCTCCTATTCGCTTTGCAGAAATATGTGGCAGGCACACACTCAGTTGACGCGCAATGGCTGTATTCTGATATCTGATCTGTATGTGTAATGCTGTCCAGTGGAAAGTGAAGAGGGCAATAGTAAGGCAGATGGCCAAGGCCTGGATGAGTCTCTATTTCTGGACCCACTGAGCTGAGGCTTGGGACATATAAGGTTAACTCTGTTTGTCTGTGGCTGCTGAGTCCCTAGGTGAACTTCATAAAATAATGTAAAAAAAAATGGAATAGGAAAGATATTATTTGAAGATCATCATAAGTTTCCTTTAGCTGTATAGCACAGTTCTATGGTGCTGACTTGTAACCTTTTCAAACCCTTTTCATGGCTGTAATTATAGTTAGGAAATAATGTAATTACCAGGCAAGGGGTTTAGGTTTGTTTGTAAGCTAATTTCTCTACTACATTTGTAGGTCTGACAGTTAAGTTTCAGATTTCCTATTAATCCTTATCATTTTCATGCTTTTTTTTTTCTTTCCCTGCTAGTTGCTAGCACTTGCCAGGTGGAGTTGGATTATTGCAGTCAATTTACATAACTAAGGGAAAAAATTGCCTTTTGGTATGGAAATGATAATATATTCTTAAAATTGCATTTTACTCTCATAAAAACACCTCTACGTTTTGTTAAAAGTCACAGAGACCAGCACATCTTCAGCTGAGTCATAATCTCAGATGCTCCAGATAGCTGCAAGGCTTACATTTTGCTCCTCCGAGTTTTGGAAAGGGATCAACAATGCAAATGTAATTTATTTATTGATTTATTGATTTATTTTTATCATTTCTGTTGGAAAGGTGTTTATTGTCACAGAGCCAAATATGGTGCTTTGCACAGACAAAAGTACCTGAATACAGAAAAAAATTGGGGGAACGCACGCACGCACGCACGCACACACAAACATTTCCTTTCTTTTTGATGCAATCTCAAGTGATGATCTCTCAGATACCCCCCCCCCCAAAAAAAAAAAAAAAAAAAAAAAAACAAAAAAAAGTAAATTTTTAAAAAAATATTTCATTCACCTACAAAATTTTTTCTATTTTTTATAT